>ML682011.1:2158151-2210103 GCA_007922195.1 Podocnemis expansa
CTAGTAATAGTGTTATAGCAAATCAGTGAGCACCCCGCTACCCTCCCACACCTCCTCCTGTACCCTCCTGAATTTCCCAACATCCCCACAGTTGTGAGCTGGTAAAAGTCTTATAGGAAACTAGTGAGCACCCCAGCTCCCAAATGTCCCCCTATGCCCCCTTGAATTTTCCAGCACCCCCTAACTGTCAGCTAGGAAGTGCTATACTAAATTAGTGAGCACCTCTATCCCCCCTGAATTCCCCAACATCCCCACAGTTGCCAGCTAGTAACAGTGTTACAGCAATTTAGTGAGCACCCCTGCTCCCAAACCTACCCCTGTGCTCCCTTGAATTTCCCAACACCCCCCAGCTGTCAGTTAGTAACAGTGCTATACTAAATTAGTGAGCACCCACTCCACCCCCCCAGAATTTCCCAACATCCCCACAGTTGTCAGCTAGTAAGAGTGTTATAGCAAATCAGTGAGCACCCCAACACCCTTCCGTTGCCAGCTAGTAACAGAGGTATACCAATTTAGTGAGCACCCCTACACCCCCAGACCTCTCCCTACACCCTCTAAACCTCCCCCTGCACCCTTCCTAAATTTCCCAACCACCCCCCTAGTTGTCAGCTAGTAACTGTGTTATATCAAATTAGTGAGCACCCCAGCATTGCCCTGCACCCCCCTAATTTCAAATCCTGGGGAGAATATTGGAGGGGAGGGGCCAAGACTGTCTCACTGAGTAGGGGCACTGCCTGTGCATCAACATGCTCCCCTCAGTGGGGCCGCTGTACAGGGGTTTCCTTAACATCCCACCCTACACTCCCCTGAATTTCCCAATCCCCTCATTTACTGCTAGTAACAGTGTTATACCAAATTAGTGAGCACCCCCTAAACCCCCCCTACACCCCCTCTAATTTTAAGTCCCAGGGAGAATACTGCTCAGGGGACTGCATGCTGCTTAGATTCCTGGAGGTACAGCCCAGCATCCCTCCTCCTCCTCTCTGGTTGGGATCAGCAGGGCTCGGTATCAGGGATTTCCCTATGCCCCCCAATCCTCCCTCCAGTTGTCAGCTAGTAACAGTGTCATACCAAATGAGAGAGCGCATCCCCCCCAGTTTCAGGTTCTGGGGAGAATATTTCAGCTGCCCACCACCATTGGCCCTCGTGTGGGGCTGGGATGACAGTCCTTGGTACTGTTTAGCTTGAAAGTGACAACCTGGGATTCCTCCTTCTGTGCTGTAGAGGAATGACTGGGCTGGGAGTCAGAAGGTCCTGAAGGCTGTTCTGTTTTCTACAGGGTTTCCTCCAATGCCCATCACTGGTGTATAGAGCAGTGTTTCCCAGGTGGTCTGCCATCAGGTCTGAGCAGGTGTGCTGTGGAATTTTTTGAAAAACTGCTCAGAGCGCTCTGGATTGGCTCATGAATGTTCATGAGTTTGTTTGGAAACTATAGGATGGTGTACCTCAAATTAATTAAAGGTAGCAAAGTGTGCCAGGGCAGAGAAAATGTTGGGAAGCACTTGTATTGAGCACTTCCCAGTAGCACATTAAACAAAGTAGCTATGTAGCTGTCCTGTGTGGTTGGTTCTCATTCTCTTCCTTGGAGGGAGATGTGCTGGCTGTGGAGTGACTGGTTTTGTTAGTCTTCTTAAATATAGGCATACTTGTTGCTATGTATATGTTAGAGAGGGCAAGTTGACAGAATAGATTTATCAAGGAGAGGTGAGGCTTGCAAAGGAATGCTAATTGGGGCTCTGTAGTAGACTCACCCTCTGGCCTTGGGATAAGTCACTTCACCTGTCTGCCTCCATTTTTGTATCTGTAAAATGGGAATAATACTGCATCCTAGCAGTTGTTTGAGGATTAATATCTGCATATAGCCGTGGTGGCCAAAGTTAAGGAACTCAAGAGCCATGCAAGTTGATTATTAAACTTTCGAGAGCCGCACTGAGGCATATAACCATATACTTTTAGCTACTCCAAAATTACTAAGTTTAAAATTCATTGCACACTTTAATTTTATCATAAAAAAGAGCAAATATGGATCCTACTAATGTCGGATTCTAATAATTACTTAAGGTTACCATGAAAGTTAGGCCTGCACAGTAAAAACTTCGCTGCTGCTTGACGTAGAAGACTGCAGGTTAGTGGCTAGTTATTTAAAACTCTGACCATGCTGCACTTCTCTCCACCATCCCCGACCTAGCTGCACTTCTCCCCACCATCCCTTACCCCCTCCTGAATTCCTAGGCTGGGGCTGCTTTCCTAAATTAATTTGCTGACGTTCTTCGGGGAACCACAATTTTTCGTTCAAGAGCTGCATGTGGCTCCTGAGCTGCAGTTTGGCCATGCCTGGCATACAGCTTTGAATCTTCAAAGTGCTGTATCATGTTGAAGCAGCAAGGGTCTTGTGGCACCTTACATACTAACAGATTTCTTCAAGCATAAGCTTTCATGGGCTACAGCCCTCTTAGTCGGATGCATCATGTTGAGTACTTCGTGAGTGTGAATATAAACACCTCCATCATTTTATTCATGCTCAGGATCCTAGCCAGTGTTCATGGCCAGTACTTTAGAGTGACCAGATAGCAAGCATGGAAGATCAGAATGGTCCTAGGTGGTAATAGATGTCTGTATAAGACAAAGCTCCAAATAGCAAGGCTGTCCCTATCTTTGCCTCTTTCCCATCGGCAACTAGTTGCCTGGGTGCTGTCATTTATTAGGGAACCATTTTTAAAGCTGAGTGTGGAATGTTGCTTATCATTAAATTGCCTTCACATACTCCTATTCCTAGAATTGTGTGCCATGTCATAAAAACCATTAAAACAGTTAGCGGTGGGAGGAAATGAGCTGTATTGTGGGTGGAGTGGCACCTGGATATTTTATGAATAGGTTTATAATTGTTCCAAAATCTGTACAGAATGAGATTCTAAGAATAGGGCTCTGTGGAGATTGTGTTTAATGGTAAGTGATGCTACTGATAAATTGGAATAAGGCTATTTGGAGATGGGAAGCAAGTTTAACAGCAGGTCGTAGCCATCAAAGCAGAACAGCAATGTTAAGCTACCTCTGTATTGAAAAAATTAGGTTGAACCAGCTATGTTGCTCAAGGGTCTGAGAAATCCATTCCCATGAGCCACATAATTATCTATACTAGTGGTTTTAGGTTTATGCTAGACGGCATCTTATGTTGGCCTATCTTTGCCTTTTGGAAGTGGATTAACTCTAGTGATGAGAGAATCCCTTGCTACATGGATTCTCAATAGTTGCATCATTTTAAGTGTAGACGTAACTTCAGATGGCTCACCCTGGAGCAGCCACAACAATTTTATACTAGTGCAAGTCACAGGAAAATGTTTTAAGCACCGTAAGACCTGTTCTTTGAAATTTCCAAAATGTTGCCTGCCAGCTAGAGTTGGAGATGATGTGATGCATGTGAAGGAGTGGGATCGTCATGTGAAGTCCAGAGTAAATGAGAGAGGCTAGGGTGTGCTTTCTGTCCTCTCCCTGGGGACAACATCTTTCCAATAGGCTCCTAATTGGTATGGGAATGCATTTTGTCATTTCAGCACACTTTAGAAGGGAGGAAGGGTGTCCTTCTTTCTCTCTCGTGCCTTCCGATATGTGCAGTGAGATGAAGATGGTCTCTGCTACTCCTTTCGTCAACATTTAGTTTTAGAGGGCCCTCCTCTATGACTGTCTCTTCTCTACTTGAATCTAGAGGTGGATGCAATGATCAAAAGCAGAAAATATGAAAAAACAGATTCTCGGTTGACAACTTAAAGAATGTGACACGGTATCTAACTCATCACAAATGTCCTCTCTCTTGGTCTCTGTTCTGTTGGGTACGTATTTAAGGTACAGCTATGAAAATACACTAGCAGGCTAGCACAAATTCTTTGCTTCAGTTAGACAGCACCTGTTTTGGAAGCCGAGCAATCAAGGCTTAGATTTTATTAATGCCTCCTTGAGCAACATGAATTGCAGTTTTGTTTGTTTCAGTGAGTGGCTCTTGTCACACATATGTGGATGAAATGTTAGTTCTGATGGACGGCTTTTTTTCACCCCTGGTATACGGAATGAGCTTAAACTGTGAGCAATACTTAATCCATTTTAATGTTGGGTGGCATGGCAGGCTGTTGATGGCCACATAAATTGTCTGTAACACCAGGTTGGTCTCTAATATCCTGGAACTGAGAGGGCTACAACCAGAGTGCACTCAATACACACCTGCTCCTTTGGAACTCAGTTCTCTTGTTACTGATCTAAGTTGCCATACCTCATCAGAATTAAAGATTTTATTGCCACCAATGTTCATCCAAGGAAGATTAGGTGGGCTTTTGGGAGTTCTTCGTTGCTGCTGCTTTGGTTTTTGGGAGAGCATTCTTCCTTCTCTATGTTGGTATGTAGAAGTTTGAGACTGAGTGCTATTTCTCAGACATTGAACGAGCCTGTTTTATAATTCTGTAGTTTGTTACAAACACTTATGATGCAATTCATAGTAGTCTTATTAAAGAAAAAAAATACTGAATCATAATCCAAAGAGTTTGAGATAAAATTAGCTCCTTCGCATTTTCTGTATGCTACGCTTCCTGTCAGTGTGTTCCAGTTAAATTTACTACAGTGGTGATGTACAGTGAGAATGTACCCTGTATATGTCCATGATGGAAAGCTTTAGATGTACAGGTCATCATTTTTGTAACCCAAAGATATTAGGGTTCGGAATGATTTTTTTTCTTTAAACACTAAGCTGTCATACTTTCTATGCACTCACTTCTATATTGTCTTGCAGTATCATGGCTACATACCAGGTATATTTGTCCTCTTTTTATAACTGTATCAAGTATAGTGAGGGGAAAAATGGCATTATTACCATAAATACTTTGTCCTGTTATAATGTTCTGACAGTAACTGGGGATTATGAACAATTGAAAGTGATAGACACAAATTAGCTCTAATTTGTGCTGTTCACCTTTTGCACTAGAAAAGTTTAACTTTATTCTTGTTCCAGCTTAGGGCCTTAGCACATTTAGAATAGAATCAGTAGAATCAAATCATAGGGTTGGAAGGGACCTCGTGAGATCATCGAGTCCAACCCCCCCCAGGGCTTGAACCCAGGACCTTCTGCATATTAAGCAGATTTATTTTGACCTCGTTTGCTTCCATTGATTTCGGTGTCAGGGAGACGCTCTTGTTGACACTGAAATTAATGCCCTGCTCAAGATTGTTAGTGATTCTCTCACATCAGTGCTTACATCATGGCGTCCAGTTTTGGGGACAGTGAACCAGCCTACGTGAGGCAGGATGCTTCTGATCTCAGTCTACTGCCGTTCTCCCAACACAAATCCAAGAAGTCTTTCTGGATACGTACATTAAGACTATAGGGCAGTGGAAAGGAGACACACACTTCCTGGTTACAATCAATGGCTACGGGTGGTGTCTCAAACGAAGACCAGATTCAAAATCCAGTGAAAAAGTATTCAGGAATTCTGCACTCCCATAAGTAGTGGACTACATTCAGCTGTGTTCAGATAGCATATGGAAAGTATGCATATCCCTTCCACTAATGGAAGATGAAAGAATCACCAAATTGTGACGTTGGTGAGATAAAAACCATGAGATGACATGAACAGCTGTCCCATTTGCACTTACATTGGTTTCAAAAGGAGGATCCATCTAGCTTCCCAGAAGCATTATTGTAGCTTTTGAATTTCAGAATGTAATTATGACCCCAGTTCCTTGCTTTTCAACTGCTCTATGGAAGAGTTAACTTCAATGGGACTAGTACAGATTGCAGTTGATTTCTGAGCTCTCTTGCAAAGGTGTTATTTATGCTGGTGTCTGACCAGTGTAATGTTAGATTTTTGGCTCCATGTAATATGGCTTTGTGGGTTAAATTACAGACCGGAAATCAGAAGTCAAGTTTTATTTATAGTGGACCTACAGACCTCTCGTGTCACCTCAAGTAGGTGACTTTACCTGTTTGTGCTTCACTTTTCTATCTTTCAACAGAAATAATAGTTGTTCGATGCAAGCTTTGTAAAGTGAATGTGCTAAGATTTTTGGGTGAATGGCACTGCAGGAACACTAAAAATTGTTGACCTCTCTTTCAAATGTGTCTGTTCTTCATACATGTGGTGATATGTTTTTTTGGTCATTCATTAACTTCTAACTTTCTATCCAAGCAAAAACATTAATAGAATATTTTAATGATCCCAACAGGGTTTGAACAACACAAAACTTTCATTTTAAAACTAATGTTGCTCTTATCAAGGAAGCCATGCAGTTTTTGTTAAATTTTGAGTGTTACGTTAGCCACTAGAGGGAGCTTGGATAATCTCATGAAGACAACAGAAATTTGGAGATTGTGACTAAAATTTATATATTTTGTGTGTTTTGTCAGTTCAGTCAAAGTAGAATCCTGGTATTGCATATGAAGAGAAAAGGATAGCAGATGAACAACTCCTCATCGTCTTTTGCCAAATTTTTTTATAATTGTGTTTAATATATCCTAGCTGTTGAAAACCAAAATGTAACAGAACCGAGGTGTGTGGTGACATTCAGGCATGCATGGAAGGCAGTGGCGCATCACAAAAATACTATACATACTGCCAGTCTTGTGATGTTAAACCTAAACTAATCTCATTTGTATGCAATTTTTATATTCTGGTGGTTATCTAAAATGCAAGTCTAACTTTCTTTACTTTCAGCGTTGTCTATGTTCCCATTGCTTTTTAAAAAATGAAACAGCAGGTTAATAAAGAAATGACCTTACATATAAATTAGAATTGCATTGTTACATGTGAATGACATTTGGAATCCACTGTAATCGCCTCTATATGGGGGAGAAAGGTGATAATCAGGACTGTGTACTCAAATTGAACTTTCTTCTTTCACTCTGTACCTTTACAAACTAAGAATTGTACCCTGCCCTTGGATACCTCAGCGTATAGTTAGTAAAATGAGTTACTGTACTTGCGTGCATGTGCAATAGCTGTGGTATGGTCTTGAAACAAATGCAGTGAAGTTCACCAACTCAACTCATTCGGTTCTAGCTGCAACAGTGAGGGTGTGTTCACTGTCATGAATTAAAACTGCCATTTTTTTTCAGATTAGCATTAAGTTCTTAGATCTTTATTAATATTTGGGGGGGGCATTGTAAATCAAGGGCATTGAAACAGGGACTACCTTTCTGTCAGTGGCATATTGGAGGGGAGGGGAAGGGAGCGTGTCCCTGGGCAGAGGCACTGGCCAGGAGTGAATATCCTCTTAGCCAGGCACTCTTCCCATTCGAGTGCCTAGCTCTTCCTTGGAGGTGGCTCCACCCTGGCTTTCTGCACGGAGCAGTAAGGGGAGGGAAGGTGATGAGGGGTAAGTAAGGGCTGACCTGGACTGGGGGAAATGGGGATGGAGAGGAGAACTTCTTTAATTATCTGTTAAAATACGGACTGGAAGATCAAATTATAATGTGTTCGCTTCTTTTTTTTTTTTTTAAACATGCATTGCAAAGTAGCGTGGAGTTTTGGCTAAACTGCAACACATTCTGGTATGGGTTTAGAATCTCTATGTAATTTTACATTTGAAAAAGTACTAATGCATATTTTTACATGAATGTCTATTGGGATGACAAAATATTTAGTTATTAAAAGTGGGCATTCAAATGCCTACATTATTTTTCATTTATTTTTGAAGCTGAGAACTTCACTTGCATTCAGATATTTGACCCTAACATGGAAATGTATTTGGAAGTCCCTTTTTAGTAATGCAGTGGTTCCATGTTCTCGTGTACAGGCAATTTTAGAAATTTAGGTTCAATTTTTGGGCATTGCATTTGACAGAAATGTGTTGGCGTTCCAGGCAGCAGAACCCTCCAACAGCTCTGAAAGATGGTGTTTTGCGCCCCCCCCCCACTGGGTTTACTTGTAGAAACCAGATTCTTTTGTATACCTATAAGTGTCACATCAAACACGACAGTTTACCTGTTTCATTTACAGCCTTGTGTATATTGTTTAGAATAGAACAGGAAATACATGGTGTAGACTTAGTTTTCTTGGACTCAGTTGGTGTGTAATTGAATTGTATCCAGTACAGCTGGGATAGTCAACCTTTGTCAATCCCCGTGCTGGTCCCTCCTTGACTCTCAGCTGGTGCCGGTGGCCCCCTCCACCTGAAAACTCAGTGGCAGTCACAGCTCGGTCACTTCCTAGGCATGCCTCTGAAATGAGCAGCTAGAGGAAAGAAGCCACCCAGAGTGGGTCGTCTTGGCAGCATGTCTTTGGATGGGGGTCCCCAGTGATGCTACAGAAAGAAGCTGCCGGGAGTGGCCTTTCTTGAGGGTCCTCAGGTGTGCCATGGAATGAAGCTGCCCATAGTGGCTCCTTTTGGTGGTGACATGCCACAGAGAGGAGTAGCTCCAGTTGGCTTATTTCCATGGCATGCTTTGGGCATGGGCATAGCAGGGACCCCTTGCACTCCAGCCAGCCCTGAAAGAAGCACCCCACAGTGGCTTTTGGTGGCAGAGGCAGCAATTTCTGTAGCGCCATGGAGGGTGCCACATGTTACTCAGTAAGGGCTTGTGTATTTCCAAAGGGATAGCTGTGTTAGTCTAGTCCGGCAAAAAAACCAAGGAGTCATGGGGTACTTAAAGACTAACAGGTTTATTTTTTGCATGAACTTTCGTGGGAGAAAATCCCACTTTGTCAGATGCTTCGAAGATGGGTGAACTTAAAGAATGGAATGAAAATAAATGCAAGGGGGTGTAAAACATAGGATCAGGTCATATAGTAACACCAAATCAGAGCAGTTGTAAGGTTCAAACCCTGGGAAGCCTGAAGTCAAATTACCTTTTGTAATAGGGAAAGAACCCATAGTCTCAATTCAATCCTGCTTTCACAGAATTTAATTTGCATATTAATTCTAGTTCAGCTGTTTCTCTTTGAAGTCTTAATGTCCCAGTCACATCTGTGATGGTCATTAACAAATCGACTGATTAGAAAGATGGAAGTGCACCCCCTTGCATTTATTTTCATTCCATTCTGTAAGTTCACCCATCTTCGAAGCATCTGACAAAGTAAGATTTTCTCCCACTAAAGCTCATGCGAAAAATAAATGTTAGTCTTTAAGTGCTACATGACTCCTTGTGTGTGGTTTGTTGTTGTTGTTGTTTGAACGGCTTGTGTGTCACCATCCATTTACGTGCTGTGGGTTGCCTACCCCTGCACTAAAGCCAATTCACACACCACAATTATCTGTGAGATAAGGAAGCGTTAGCAGTAGAGGGTCCTTCCATGCGTTTGAAAGTGACTACCAAGCAGATGTTTCACTATAGTTGGTCGCACATCAAGTATTACTTTGTGGTGTTAAACTACATCCCAGAAGTAGGTTAATTCTTAAAATTTCCAAGATGTACATTCCTTCCAATGGATGGACATGTGGTACACTGTACTTGGGGTAACTCACTCAAAAGTTTCCCATGCTATTAAAGTATGTTTCAAAGGAAGACTCTTAACAAATGGATTACAGCAAGTAAGGGTTGTGACAATTCTTCCTGTCTAAAGGTCGTAAGCTCTTAATGTGCCTACTGAGCCTGAAGCCATTATTGATTTGCGTGGTTGAGGTATGTCATTGCCCTTACAGTGGGTGAGCTCCAGGGGCAGAAAAACACCATTCCTGAGAACTGTTTTGGTGCAGCCTGATAAAACATGAGTTATGAATGTGGTGATAGTATATTCTGAAAACACTGCTGCCCAGATCCCATAGGACCCATCACTTTTACTGAGAATGGGGTTTTTGTGATTACTTCCAAAATAATTTATACCCAGTGAAAAATTCCAAGAATTTTTTTTGCTTTTGCTACAGTTTTTCAGGATCAGATAGTAATATCAGTGTCATGGCCAACATACAATTGTTTCCTAAGAGATTAACATTGAAGAACTGTGTGGTTTCTGCAAGTCAGAATGGTGATTAATGGATTTCAGAAGTGGGCATATGTGTGCATTTTCCAGTCTCCACTCTACAGTGGACAGTATTGAACCTCTCTGCTCATTGATAGGCAAACCCCTAATGTAGCAGTACCTGCTCTGTTTTGAAGTCAAAATGCTAGCCCAAGAGTAGCACCAATTTTGGGGATTGGAATCCAGTGTCTTTGGTGGAATGAGTACCCTTGTAAAACAACCATAAAATATTCAAGCTAAATGAGTTTTAACCAAATAGTTCTCTGCATGCTTTGTGATACAGCCTGTGTTATCTCCCCACTTTTAGACAACCCCCCAAAAAACCAAACCCTGTCAAAGTAGGATTTTTGCTCTTATGAGGTACAGAACAAAAGACTGTATTAAAAAAAATTGCATGTTCTTATCTTAGAAATATAAAATGTCACACTTCATATTTCCTGGCTTTGCTGGAGGACTTAAGCTTTTAGATATTTACTATCAACTCCCACCATAATCGATTCTAATAAGGGGACTCTTTCTCCCAAGTGTTAAGAAAGAGAGCCTAATATGACTTAAAATCATTTCTCCTTTAATTGCTCACTTCCTGTGCATCATGATTCATAACATCACTGCTTTTCCAGTTGTTGTCTTCTGGCATGGACAAGATCTGAATTTCTTATGAATAAAAAATTTCAAAGTCCTGTTTTTTGCAGCCTTTTAAACAAGCAACTGTTTTTTTCTTTGCAGTTCTTCTTTCAAGCTAGTGCAGAAAGTCTGTCTGGATGTCTTCCAAAACAACTTTTATTATTTTCCCTTGCCCAATAGCTTCTGATCTCCTTGCGCTGCTTCCTTTGTTGTTTGCTGCTCTTGTAGAGGTTTGCCCAGTAGAAGACCAGCCATCTTAACCAATGTCTGTTTGAACTGGAACAACAACTTGAGTTTTACCTGAAGAGTCCAACCTACTCAGTTTTGACTGTGAATGTCTCCTAAGAAAATCATAACAAGTAACAGTTTTTTGTTTTGGACTCTGTAGTGGTTGTCTGCCAGTGTTCTTAAATTTTTATGTTCAGTATATTCTTAGGTACAAAAGCATGAATCTGACCCTGGATGCGAGTGTTTCACCTTCTAATAGACTTGATTCATGGATGGACTGGATACATCTAGGGCTTTTTCTGCACTGGCCAAAATAAGACCTAAAGTGTACCACCACTGTAGTTCCATGAATGGTAGCTTTAGTGTTTAGATGGGTGTCAGTCATAGTTTTCCAGTGTTCTCTAGCTCAAACTTTAGACTAATATGGTTGGTAACACTGACTGCACCACAGCCCCATTGTGTGGACTTGTGCTGAAATACGAAGGGGGGGGGGCAGAATAAAGTCACTATCGGCCTTTAACAGTGCATAGATTCAAGAATTACCTAAAATGGGCCACTACTTTGAGTGCATGCAAAAGAAAATCAGCAAGTGAATGAAAACAACTATGTATGGCGAGTCAAAAGTACACATTGGTGTAGTAAATGTGGTTGTGAACTCTGAATTCCTGACAGGTGATGTGATGGCTGACTGTGGAGACTTAGAAATATGAAAAGGTGGCACAAACTCCATGAGTGAGGCTTAAGACCACCTGCAGGACACAAAATGCATCATGGGACACTTGGACACTCAGGATGGAGCTATTAGACTTTTCTACCATGTAGGGGATACATCTTTTTGACCATTATTCTTTTAACAGAGGTTTATGTTAACACGCTGCATTCATCATGCTTTTAGTTTGGTTATGATTAATGTTCTGCTCCATTACTACTTTTTATTTTCAATTTAATTTTCTGTGCCAGCCAGCTCTTTTGATATTAAAGAACTAATGGTTGATTAAGGAATTCTCAGTAGGAGTCTAGCAGCCATGTAGGGGAAGGACTGTTTAAAATAAATACTTGTTTTTCAAAGGAATCAGAAATAGAGATTTTCATCTTGGCAATTCATTAAACTAAGGGAACTTTGTGTGGTTCTGAGGGGGACTTCTCAGAATGCAATAACGTGGAGGAGTACTGAGGTTAACACAGGACAGAAAGGTACATTCAGTATTTTAAACTACAAAACTGGCATCATGAATGTGCACTTTGGCAAATTCTTGCATTGAGGTACCTTTTTATGTGTTTACAGGTCCTTGCTTACTGGGCTGTTGAGGTCAGTAGTAGTTATGGGAGCGCAGAAATGGGGAATCTTGCCTGAGGAGAAAAGGTAAGTCCAGTTTTATTCACTACCAAGTTGGACCTCTAGGATTTTTCCTTCATAGATAGATTCCCTGCTCCTGCATTGATATTAGGTGCTGCTGACCTCACCAGTCCAGTTCTGTTTGGGACAGCTCGCCCTTGGTAGGAAGCTGGAAACTGCAGGACAAGAATTGCAAGAATCTGCAAAAGGGGTGCAGAAAAACTAAAATGCTGCAGAAGTCTGGGCATAAGCCACGTGATGGTTGTTTACATTTTGAAAAAGTAGGGTTCAGCTCTGTGGTGATGTCCCCATTTATGCAAGAGGTGGCTGTTATGCGCAGACAACAAATCCCAATGACTGACTTCGGAGTTGTGTGCAGAGTTGTAGCTGGGTTGCTCCCAGAATATTGGAGAGACAAGGTGGGTGATGTAATAACTCTTACTGCACTATCATTGGTGATGGAAACAAGCTTTCAAGTTTACACAGTTCGTTACATCTGGGAAAGATACTTGGGGTAGGTCTATATGTATAATGCTGCATTGGCACAACTGCTGTGCTAAAGATGCTCCTATGTCAGTGTAGTTAATCCATCTCCTTGAGAAGCAGTAGCTATGCTGATAGTTCTCCTATTGACATAATACTGTCTACACAAGGGGTTGGGGTTAGATCAGTATAACTGTGTTGCTCAGGGGTGTAGATCGCTCATATTCCGAGCAGTTTAATTATACTGATAAGGGTCTCCACTAGTGTAGACCTGGCCTCAGTTTCTTTATTCTATCTTTGAATTTAGCAGTGTAAGAGTTAATGTGTCGCAAGAGTCCACTCAATGCAAAGTGGGCAGATAATGCTAGGACAAAGAAAGGCTAGTGGGTTGATTGTTGAAATGAGCCATACATCTAATGTCTTTACTAAATGCACAATTTCTGCTGTCTAGCAGAATGATGAATTTATTCTGCCAGGTGAGTATGAGGACTGAAAGATCAGAACAGTGATAGCTTTGTGAAAAGTATTCACTGATGGGTGATGGTGTATTTTTGTCTGTTACCATTTTTTCCTGTGTTTTGTCTGTAGAGTGGAGGACTAGGACCTGGAACATGGGGGTTACCAGCTCAACAGCCGGCTTGCTTTAAGCAAGTAATTGAATGTTTTTTGTTGGTCTTAGCTTCCTCTGCTGTAAAGTGGCCATAATACCATCTGTCTAATACTTTGAAAGCTCTTTGAGAAAGGTAACTTGCAAGTTCAACTTTCTTTAGAAAACAGATTTTAGAGGACTTTATGGAAAAACTGGAACTGTTGAAAAAACACAATTTTAATTACCAGCTTGCATTGTCACGTGATCTCATTTTAACAAAATCAGCTGTGGGGTGAAAACCAGTGAGAGACTTGAATTTAAAGAGTGACTTTTAGAAAGTTATGGGTTTCTGAAAGATTCCTTTAAAATGGAAATTCAGCTTCAACAATAACAGTAGTACCAGTAAAATTACTCTGTATCTGATCCTGAAAAGAGCTGAATGTGCTTTATTCCTGTTGAATGAAATCTGGGAGTGGTGTTTTTCTTTAGGCACCCCTTACCCCATTCATTCCAATCACTCTCTTAGTCTAGGAGTGTAGCGTTTGTTTAAAAACAGGCTAGATAGTCATTTAGTGGGTGTCATCAACTTCTACACTGGGTGTGGGGAGGAAATTCAGTGTGATGACACCCAGCTCTATAAAACAAGTCTGCTATTCTGTACAAAAACTCCACTCCCTCTATATTCAAGATTAAAATATCAGCTCACACTGTGGGTCAAATATTTGGCTTAAGAATAAGCAAAGAATGTTCTTCAGACCCTAGTCTTTTGGCCTAAAGAGGGCACTTCTAATCAGCTGGGAGTGCTGCAGGCCTGATGGAAGACATAGATGGCTACCTATCAACAACGATGGAAGAGCTGCAGGAGTTGATCTCTTGCAGGGACTAAAGGCTCTATTGAATTCTTCTAGTATACATTTGAAACTTGCAAAGTCTGATGGCATAGTAATGGAACCTGCCTTGAAAGCTAGCTTTTAGGCTCAAAATATTAACTTTGAATAAAAACTTGCTTTTCAGAATTAGTGCTCATCTTTGGAGCAAACAATGGGCTAAAGGTGTTAAATGCAAGATATTACTTCAGCATGGGCAGAATACAAAGGGGGCCTAGATAGGTGAAAAGAACAGAGAGAAAATAATAGAATAAGATTATGGCAGGGCCTGGGTCTGTGCAGCTCACTAAGCAAAGAGAACACTCATTGCAGTATTTTGTTTAGATATGCTTTTTCTGTCTCTTTCCCCCCCCCCCCCTTTAAAATCAGTGCAAACAACACTTCAGTCTCTGGCCTCATTCCCCTTACACAGCTGAACTGCCTTTGTGTTATCTTTGTGTTTAAACAGGGCAACTCCCATGTCTCTAGGAAGATGAACTACCATTGTTTGATGAGAATGCTGTGTATTCCATGGGCCTGAAATTATCTCCTGCCACAGAATTATTATTGAGTTTCAGCTTCCATTTTAAAAGGAGCTGTTTCTAGCCCTTCTGGCTGCGCGAGAAAACAAACTAAATGTAAACTAATGCAGTGATGGCATCTTCCTGAGTTTACTCTCCAGAGAGCCTGAAACCATATATCTGAGGTGTTACCTGCATAGCTCATCTCAGTCAGGATTCTGTGGACTCCGTGATACGGTAAATTGGTAGATGAGTTGCTGAAACTGGTTACAGGCTCCCTGTTTTCCTGGCTCATGTGGGGTGAAGTAAAATCAGAACCAGGCTTCCTGAACAACATCACAGGAACAAGGTACTTGGGGGATGGAGCCAGACTTCCTATGCAGCCGAGTGCCTCCCTGCTCCCAAAACAACAAACAAACAAAACCCACAACTGTTGTTAATTTTTATGTCTGAAGGATATTTTCAACTATGAGCCATAGTTATGTGTCACTTCTGTGAGTGGAAGGACAGGAATGAAGCGTATGTCATGGAGAGGGAATACATTTAAATTTTTGCAGCATTTTAGGGTTCTTACTGTGGCATTTGATTCCCCACTATGTTGTTGAGTACATGAGGTGCTGCTTGTAACATACACTGGGATAGTTTCATATAGAGGAGTTCTTTATAAAGGATGAAGAACTTAGTTGACTTCAGGTGTACACAACTTCCTTGATCAGATAGTGTGGAGGACAGATAATTGTGCAGGCTAACATCTGCTTGGAAATAATAAAACTCTCATCAGATATACAAAGCTCGATTCACCACTACATTTCACCAGTTTTGGGCTAGCATGACTCCTATTGGTATCATATGATTATGAAACTAGTGTAACAGAATGGTGAATCAAGCTTGTGAAGTGATAGAAATAAGAGAACTACACATCTGAATTTTTGTCCCACTCTTTTTACCTTTTTTTAACATTCAGATTATTTAATACTTCTATGGTAAATAGGCCAAATTGTGCTGAGATATAGATTGGAACTTCTATGCTTTGGGATTTTTCTTTGCTTTAAGGCACTTCTAGATGATACTGTAAGAAAATGCATACCATTTTGCTATGTTCATTTAGAAACACTTATTCCTGGTCCTGTGCATGAGATCATTACTTTTGTATACTATTGTCTCTTGTAGTCCTTAGACCTCATTGAACCTGAGGTTTGTTTTTCAGCAGCATGGCTGTTAAGATGGGAAGCTTTCCATCTTGCTTAGGGCAGTGCTGCATTTCCTGGTGAAGGCAAAGGATAAATGTTCTTGCCGGGGGGGGGGGAGCCTCAACTGATTACCTATGGGTGGTTGTGCAAACACACATTCCTAGCTTAACTCAGTGGACTAGCAGCACTTCACAGCATTTTCAGTTTACAGCATCTACATTTATTTACCCCATATTATCTGGCACAAACTGAGTTGCTGCTAGGATACACTGGCACACTTAGTAGTATAGTATCCATTTTCCCCCCTCCGAGGGTGGAGGTTTTCACCGCTGTCCTATTTACTTTTTCTGCTCTGGGGATATGCCTCACTATGGCCACCAGTAGCCACTACTGTAACTGTGCCAGTACAACCCTCTCCCCCTCCACTTCTCCCCCCCCCCCGCCATGGTATAAACCAGTGGTGGACAAAATTAGCTCACAACTAGGCACTAGCAGTTTTACTTTGTCAGTAGAGGGTGCTCTTCCATTAATTTCTGCAGTGGAGCTAGGCAACCCCCTATTAAAACTGGTCACAACGGTGACCAGAAACATAGATTTGTTGAGGACTGGGATAAACCAATCCATGTTACTTAGTGTTTACCTACTTTAATCTAGCGCAGGTTCTGCTGATGTAAATGGTGGCTTTGCCTATTATAGCAAGGCATTAACTCTGGTATAATTCAAAGGTATGACCAGTCTTGTGTCTACACTGGGAGGCTGCTCCAGGGCAGTTGTCTTAGTAGGTGAACTTGCTACAAAGCCTGTCTAGAGCAAGACCTCACTTCTCACTGCTTTAAAGTGTCAGAACCTGAGGTACTCCTATCCCATGTGGCAAGCTGTTATTTTTTTAAATCATGGCTCTGTTCAGCACATACAGCTATAAGGCTGTGTGACAGCCAGGGCTGTAACTGGGGGGGAGTGGCCATTCCTCTCCGCTCACCTCTGTTGTTGGCCATTGTAAGGGGCACCAGATTCCTTAGTTACGGCTCTGGTGACAGCTGAGGGGCTAAACCCATCAGGTGTCTCTTGGTCCTGGCCCAAGAGGCTGGGGCAGGTGTGATATTGATTAGGCTGAGTCAGAACCAGGATTAACAAAGTGAAGTGGAACAGCTGGTGATCTGGCTAGGGAAATGCATAGGCTAGGGCAGGAAACCAGAGAAGAGGCATGGCCAGGTAGGGCAGGAGAAGACTGCTAGTTGGATTGTCTGCTGGCCTGGAGGGAGGTGGAACTTTCAGCCCCTAGGACATCTGGGGCAGGAGTGGGGACCAAATTTTAAGCATTGTAATTAAATAGGTGTGGCAAATCCAACCATGTGGTAAGTGTTTTGTGGAGTTCTGAGGACCAGCTGAGCAGAACCTGAGGGGAAGTAGGAGAGCCTGGTGAAAAGGTTTGCTACAGGCTGCATGTGTCAGTATCATATATTCACTTCACTTCACATATGATTTTAAATACAGTAGGACTCTGCTAAATAGCAACCCTGATATCAGCAACTCCTGGCTAAGGGCATCACTTTGCCAGGAATGAATTCCATCTTGTTGACCTAGCTGTTAACGAGATTCCCTGTTGGCAATGATGTGCAACTTAATAGCTACTTTTTCTTTTGAAGGTCCCACTTGCATGAAGACACACAAGCAGTCTTGTGGCACTTTTAAAGACTAACAAATTTAGTTATCACATAAAGACTCCTTGTTTTGTTGAACTAGACTAACACAGTTACCTCTTTGGAACTTGTCAACTTGTGGGAATGTTTGTGAGGCTACAGTCAGGGAAGGAAAAAACAGGATGTGCCTTTCTTGGCTGCAGCCTTTAAACCTATCTGTGACTTATACTCAACCTTAGAGCCCTGCATAGATACAAATATGTGGATCTGTATCCACAAGAAATGGTCCATGGATATCCGTGTTGTATCTGTGGATGCGGCTATGATGCGGATATCCGTGGATATCCACATATTTGCAGGGCTCTATCTCTGTGACAATAATATGTGGACCTGTATCCAATCTGCATCCACAAGAAATGGTCTGCAGATATCCATGTTATATCTGCGGATGCGGATATCTGCATGTTTGCAGGGCTCTACTCATCCTGTCCCAGTGCTTTCTTCTGGGGCTATAGCCTGGCAAACTGACCTGCATAAAGGGGCTACACGGGACATAGCATTGAGTGGCTAGCACCTCTGCTTAACATGCAGAAGGTCCTGGGTTCAATTCCCAGGGGGTTGGACTCGATCTCATGAAGTCCCTTCCAGCCCTATGATTTGACTTGACTTGACTTGACTTGATGGGAAGAGGGGCAGTTGTAGACAGGAAGGCTGTGCAGCTCTGCTGTTGGAGCTTCCTCTCTCTGCACTATCCAGGCTGTCCCCTACTGGGGGATAGCACACAGGAAAGAAATTGCGAAGACCTGCTGAGGCCTGACTGATGGTGAGTATAGAGAGAGGGACAGTGCATCTCCACAGGCTTCTACTGCCCCTCCTTCCTGTAGAAATTTATGGCATCCAAGGTGCAGCCCCTCTCCCTGTTTTCAGGGTTGCATCCAGGAAATGCATGTCCCAGTGCTTCCTTCCCTGGCAGCTGCCTTGCAAACCTGCTTTCCACTTATTTACAACTGCTAGGTAATAACACCTTTTTGCTGGCAATGGAGTGTTGCTGTGCAGCAGAATATGCTGTAATTGTATACAAATACACAGACATACATATTACTTTTTAAAGTTGCTACTTTAATATTAAAAATTTAAAATGTGCATACGAAAGAGCAAGGTTCTACCTAGATACCACTCTTAGTTTTCTATTATTTAGGTGGTGCCAGAAGTCTCAGTTCTCTAGGTGTTTTGACACTCAAGGTTGCCAGTAGAACTTGAGTTTTAGATGCTGACGACGCTTCCGTTAATTGTCTGCAATGGATCACTTGACTTACAGTTTATTGAAAATGCTCCCTGCATTCTTCATTTTAGATATTTGCACTTTTCCAGTGAGTAAAATAGTTATAAAGGAGAGAAATCCAAACACATTCAATCTAAATGGGTGAGGTTCATAGATTTGAACAGTGGAGATGTATTTCAAAGGTAAGGTTCAAGCCCGTTATCAGCCTGTGTAGTAAGCTGTGGAAACCTGAACCACAGGTCATAGATAAGTACTTTGTGTTTGGCAGCACAAGTCTGTCACAGTAGCTCTAGTCGTTATGTTATGTTGGGGGTCAGTGCTGCCTGGGAAAGGCACAGGCAGGATTGAATTTTTTTTTTTTTTTTCCTTTTAAGGGTGGTGGATTTTCTCCTTTGGTGGCTGGAGTGATAGCAAGATAGTGTCAGGTTTCTTAGGAAACCGCTTTAAATGTGTAAATCTGTATCCTCGCCTATGGAAAAATTTGTGATGCTGTTTGTAACTTTAACTGGTGTAGTTAGGATGGTGTCTAATGGTCTCTTGTTTTCATAGTAAAATGGCTTGGTGAACTTGACAGATATGAAAAGACACCATCTCTGCCCCAAAAGCTTACAATCCAACCACTGTTCCCTCTAAGCTGTGCGTGTGTGAGTGCGCACACAGGTCATGAAACCTGCGTGCACAAAAAATAGTGTGCACAAAAAAATCAATAGTGCTAATATTGTTGCTCACAAATGTTTTTGTGCACACAAAGAAATTGTTTGCGCGCACAGTCTGAGTAATTAGAGGGAACATCGAATCCAACCTGGACAAATGCGGGGGGGGGGGGGGGGGAGGAGAAAGGGAAAGGAGTTTGAATAAACCAATGTGAGTCATGTAGCAAGCTAGTTCCTGGTCTGCTGCCAGCACCTGGTACTAGAATGCAATTAGGCCCAAATCTACAAAGAATTTCAGTGAAAGTTTTCAGCCTAAATAGCTTTGTGGAGCTGAGCCTTACTGATTGTAGCTAACTAGAATAGCTGCTGGTAGTTTGTTCCATCCTACAGTTGCCACTTTAGGATTTGGCTGCACTCCTAAATCAGTTCTCTTGCACGTGGCAGCATGGACTCTAACTTGTTAATGTTGTTCTGCATCATATGTCACTTGAGCAGCCCCAGCAGCTATTGCCAAGATTCAGGATGTAAGGAAGAAGCTTCAAGAAATGGTCGTGAAAAGAACAAAGAAACGTCATTAGATCCAAATAGGGACTACAATAATTCAGCTTTCAAAAATCAAGAAGTTTGGACTGATGCTTTACCACCCCCAGCTGATGAGCTGCAGGTTCAGTGTGCGTGAAGTGGGTTGAGATTGCCATCTCAATCTCATTTTGAAGGAAGCTATTGGAGGAGAGTGATGGGTCATAATATCCTTGTAGCATTAGGAAACTGATAACAAAAACCTTCTAGTTGAGCATACTGTTGTAAAACAGCTCTGTGTTAATGAAGCTTCTGGTGTCAGCAAGGTGGGAGGGGGTCCTTCCCTAGTTTTCTTTGGAAGGTTAAGCACTGAGCTGTGACTCCAGGGAAAACGCACTGATCAGCTCTAGCAAAACAAACAAGACATTTGGTGGCACTTTAAAAGACTAACACATTTATCTCATGAGCTTTTGTGGGAGAAAGCTCATGAAATAAATGTTTCATTCTTTGAAAGTGCCACCTGACTCGTTTTTGTTTCACTGAACTAGATTAACATGAGTGCCCCTTTTGGAACTGATTGACTACAGTCACTCCACTGTCTGACCCTCAGACTCCATTCATAGTTGCCTGAGGCCCCTTCACAATGATACAGATGGGAGAAATTTGCAGGCTTCTCTTGTGCTTTGCTTCAGAAGTGCAATAACTATACATTTGGGAGATCTTTGGTTTATCATGTAGAGAACCTGTTTTCAGTTTTTTCTTTGCTATTTCTAATGTCTTTTCACTTAAAACTGGAAACCATCACTGCAATTTTGTAAATCAGCAGTGATCAGCCTCACTTCAAAGAGAGGCATACCTATAATTGAAAATGTCTGGATTGATAGTGATAATTTAAAGGTTAAGATTACTTAACGTGAGGGAGATGTGTGACATAATGTACATGGCAATAATTAAGTTGGTGAGCCAGTTAGCCATAATACAAAAATGGTGGAGCACATGATGGAACTGAAAGACAATAATTTTTCATTGCAATTTATTCGATCATTCTGTGATATTCCCCAATAGAAATTATGGAGGCAAATCAGATCTTTTGTGTGGAAGTCATCTTGTGCCTTAAGAAGGTCAATTATTGCAGCTATGTTAGTAAGATCAAGAGTATACCAGCAGTATACTTGAAAACCAGTTTCTAATTCTTCCCAATATTGGGTGAAAATGGACCGTTTCCACTAGTCCTAATGGTCTGTTAAGGAGAGCTGCGAGTTGCTGTAACTTGAACGTAATAGGCTGCATAAACTGCACACGTTGCGCAGAATGGGTTCCTCCTTAGTTTTCCATGTGTATTTAGCTGCTTTTTACAGTCTTGCTGGTGGCTTTCTCTATTCTGCATAGGTGCTAGGTCACCTTTCTTTCTCTTCCTGGGTGATGTCCATATTATATCTTGCCATGGAAGCAGTGTTGTGGCATCATTAAGCTGTGTCCTAAATATGTCCGTAAGACGAGGTCCCTTCCAACCCTATACTTCTATTCTATTACTCTGAATTGTTTGTTTTGAGCTGGAACATCAAAAATGTGTCCTTTACATCAGATGTACCAGTACTGTGTGTCCACCTTCTTACATAAAACACCCATTTTTTTTTCCTGTGACTAATTAGAGGACTTCATCCCATCTTTCTGAATGCTGACCTGATGATCATGCATTTGTGACTACCAGGACACTACCAATTGCAATGCCTTATCTAGGAACGAAACCATAAGTCCTGGAAAGAAGATGTGCGTAGTTTAGGAATGTGGTTTACTTTCTGAGGACTGTCCAGGCCAAGGTCCCTTTCTTGATAGTGAAAGCTTATGTGAGATTGGCTTTACTTCTCTTTAGAAGTCATCTGTCTTCTGTGGCCGTGTTTTCCTATTACAGATGTATTCTACAAGAACCATCAAACTGATGTCTGATTGGCGCAGGCTTTTGACAATGAGAGAGACCTGTCATAGTAGTTGGACCCAGATGAAGGAACTAGCTCCCCCAAAAAGATAAGAAACAGCATTTTCAAAACTGCAGCAACCCCACTGTTTCAGAGTTTGAAAATACACAAACAGTATCCCCTCTCCCTCTGTTGTGGCACAATGAACTAGATAAATTAATCAACCTATTTCTTCTTCTGGAAGAGACAAGACTGTTTTTTTGATGTTTCAAGTACTTAAGAGGTGCTCAAATATTGCTCTGTTGGAGACCATTCATCAACCTAGATAGCAAAACACTATACAAAAATAAGGTGGTTCTGTGTTGTGCCTCTGCACAAGACATTTTTTTTTTTTTTCTGTTTTTTGAGTCTGGCATACAAACCAGATTCACATGTGAAGCATCTTCTGTGTAACAAGAAAATGACTTAACATAAAATGGTTTAAAAAAAAAATCTTCCTGTCTAAAATGCATAGAGCTAAAATGTGTTCTGTAGCTTATATGGTTATTTAGCTATTAAAGAGAGAGCTTGCAGTGTTTTTTTTTTTTTTTTTTTTTAATTATACAACCCAGTTTGGTACCAATCATAAAGTGGATTTCTTCCTCTTGCATAAATAGGTAATTACTTATATGCAAGTATTTCATATTCAGATAATATTACAAGATGTAAATATCAGTCTGTTGTACATGACAAGCTCAAATTCACTAGGGATGTGAATGTAAAATTTTTCTTAAAAATTTCATTCCTTATTCTTCCTAGAGTAACTGATTCATATTTTGATTGTTCATAATTTTCTTGTTAACAAATAGCTTCTTGTTGTTTGAGATTTATTTTAAAAGCTAATCCTGAGAGTAAGACTAGTGATCTCTTAAAGAAAAAGGTTCCCGTTTTTGTTATTGGCAAGTGTGTGACAAAGTGGGATTTTCTCCCACAAAAGTTCATGCAATAAATACATTTAGTTGCCACAGGACTTCTTGTTTGTTCTTGGTGGTGGACTCTGGTCTCTCATAGCTACTTGCTGAAACTTGATTGTATTATATTTTTCCACAGACATTCTGACATAACACACAATCATTTTAATAGCTACCCTCTTCATAGAAAAGGGTATAATTAAAATGTAGGGAAGCTTTTATTTATAGTTTAAGTATCAGAATACATGAAATAAAAGGAGGCTATCAGGAGAAATTTGTAGTCTAACTTCCAGCTTTTAATTTAAAAACAGGCTTAATCAGAATGCTTTTTCTCTTTTTACTTCGATTAAAACAGTCTGATTTGGATCTCCACCTTCTCCAGCACTCTGTGACCCGAACACTGCTGCCTGAGAATCACAAAGTGAAACTTTCTAGGAAGGGATGGTAAATGGAAGTGAAATTGATTAGTTTACAAAATCCAGACTGCTTAGTTCTTAATTTTTTTTATTACATGCTTGCTTATATCTTCCCCTGTTGTTGCATTCATGGAAGGCAAGAGGCCTTGTAGCTAACTTAAACATTCTGAATTTGAATACGTAACAGCTGAATTCTGTAATCCAGAAGATAAGGCCTCTTCCTTTGTTTTAAAACCGATAAACTGATGTTCTAAACTTCTGATCTTACTATTTTTCTTGTATTTTAAATAAACTTTAGCTATTTTCTATTACACACTTTTTTCTGTGATCCAAAATATTTTATACATAAGCTAGCTTAGAGAAGAGTCCAACAACAAAGTTTTGATTTTGCTTAAAAACAGCCACAAGACTTAAGCTTTTCACTTTGTAAATCATCACTGGAGAAATGTGTTAAGTGATCTGCCTGAAAACTCTTTTATAGGAAAAGAAATTATTTCACTGGGTGAACCTAGACAAGTGATTTTAAACATCTGAAGCTGGTTTAATACAGAGTTAGTTTGATGTAAGCTGCCTTGCGTTGACTTAACTTGGTATTTTTCTACACTAAAAAGTAGAAATAACTTGCCCCCCTACACTGATTTAACTGCACCTCCACAAGAGGTAAGGTGCTTACCTCAATCTAGTTAAGTCAGTGGTGTCATTGACAGTTAGCTTGGTGCAATAACATTGTCAAATGCAGGCTTCTGTGGTGGTGATAGTAATGTGATGGCTGTTTTGCATCTATTGAGCAGAGCCACAACTACAAGCACTTCTGTAACTGTTTGTTGACCAAAGAACCAGTTCATGGCACAGTAAACCTCTTTCAGTATGACAGTATTCCTGCCTGATCTCTGCTGATCCTTCCAGTGCTGTTTTTTAAAATGTTGACCTTCTATTGGACTTCTCTGTTCTTTGGCTCCATGAGATGAGAGAATGCTGATGATTGGGGAGGATCTGAGGGGTACATGGGGGCCTTGGTATTGGGAGAAGAAGGGTTTCACAGACCCTTGGAAAGGTAAAAAGGGATGCACACAGAGCTTCCTAATGATGTAGGACACACAGAACCTCTGAAATAGATGGGAGTGCAAGGGCATCAGTACATAGGAAGGGATAGAATGGAGGAAGGCCATGAGCTTTGTGTGTGTGTGGTGACCTTGGCCTTCAGCAACTACAAAGTACATGACCCTCTTTTGCAATTATGTATTAAGACCAAGCAAAATTTAGGAAATATAACAGCAAGATTGTTACAATCTCTACATTTTTTCCTTTATCCTTTTTGTTTTTTGAAAGTATATTTTTGTGTTGTGCATATATAAACAGCATTTAGAATGATGCTCTAAGATTTTCTTAATGGGAGGTAAAAAGCTTACATTTTGGTATGATACCATTCTTCTTTTCTTGAAATTATTCTCTTATCTAGAGTTTAATTAATTAAAAACAACCTTGCTCTGTGCTTCAAATACATGACTGGTTTGGCAAATGAAATGAGATCAGTCATTTTTACAAGCATGTTGAAGTGTAGTCTCTGGAAAACGTAGTTTTTAAAGAAAATATTAGCAGCATGTTTGACTTTGTTAGTGGTGGTTCAGCAACCTAATCTGCAGGTTATATCTTTTACGAGGCAGTTTAGCCCATTGGGTACATCTACATTGCAGTTAGACGTTGTGGCTGACCAGTGCCAACTGAGATGGCGCTTGAACTTCCAGGCTATTTAACTGCAGTGAAGAATTGTGGGCTTTGGCTGCAGCTGGAGCTCTGGGACACTCCCATCACTGAAGATCCAAGAACCGGGGTGCCAGTCTGAGCCCTGAAGTCTACACAGCAGTTAAACTGCTGTGTAACCCAAGTCTTGTGAGCATGAGTCAGCTGGCACAGGCCAGCGGTGGGTTTTTATTGGGGTGTAGAGACACCCATAGTCTCCCCAAGTGTTATCTGTTGATTTGTTAAATCCCTGAGACAACTTAACTCTGGTTTATGTAAGTGCCAGGTCTCGGAACATTTTGTAAAATACATTGAATCTATTTTTGAGTACTTGTCCACCTTTTAAATAAACATAATCAAACTGAGGTTTTTTCCCCTAGAAAACTTCAGCGCGAGCCACTCCCTGATGTATTGCTTTAATAGCATTAGCGAGAAGGTCTGAAACTATTTGAGCTGAAATCTTTCTGAAAGCATCCAGGGTGGAGCAGATTCAATTGAATATTAAAGGTTAACAGACAAATGAGAGCTGTCGGTGATCTGGCAGAAGACTGCGTGGTAGAAATTCAGTTTTGCCATGGAACTCCTAGTGCCAGAAGAGGAATCAAGAACTTTGCCTCTAGTTCTTGGGAAGACTTTTACCAGCAACGGGCAACTTAACTATGTTTTCCTATGTTACTCTTTTGGCTAACTTGCTAACTGATTTTGTTTGCCAGTTAGCTTTGTTCAATAGGCTGGGCTGTTGTGGGGCTACAGTACCTACTACTACTATGAATTTATCACATTTCTAGGGGATTGCTTTCATGCTTTGAGAGTAAATCATTCCATGGAATATACACAATACCTGTTATCACAGAAGTAAAGCTGTGAGCATGCAGTGCTTTGTGTGAAACTCAGTGTGGCATGAAATGCTATGACTGCTCTATTCAGCAAGTATCCCTAGGTAGCTTTCTGTGGTGTATTGTGAGCAGCATTCATTCTGTGGCAGAAGTAAAATAGTTGGCATTGCATAATGTATCTTGTGTTTCTGTTGGGATAAGCCTAGCGAGTGGGGTGGGAAGGTGTAAGCACAAACCATGTAACTTAGAGAGGTGGTAGTGATATTTTGTGTATGCTTTCTGAGCCAATCGTGATTCATCAATGGTTTTCCTGGGGCTGAATTATGGTGTTTCCATTGCAATTATTTGCAAGGATATAAGGGGTTTTGGCTTCGTCCCAGGACCTTGTGAGCTGCGGTAACAGCAAAGAGTAGCACATGAGCCCTGCTTATCTTCCTCTGCCCCACAAGATCCTCCCTCCTGAATTGATAAGGAGCAGAACTTTGGCGTTCCTTTTAAGGTTCAGGGATTGGGCTGCAAGCTATTCCTTTTTTTTTTTTCTGAGAGTATGCTCTTGGGGAATGGGGAGGGGAGCACTGATGGGGAAGAGGGTCTGTTGCTGGTGGTGATGGGTTGTGTGAGGGAACGTGGCCTATTATCAGCCTATTGGGTCAGCTTCAACACCCAGACATCTGCGCACCTATTCAAACCCAATTGTAGTCCCTTTGATGTATGAATTTCATGGACTCAAAAAAGTTGCCTGAATATTAATTTCCTTTTAAAACATATTTTGAGTTCTTTCAGTGCTGTTTTGTTCTTGCTAACCTCATGTAGTCATTTTTCTTTCTAACTGCACCTGTTGATGGGATCAAAACACATCAATTTCAAGTTGCTTGTTCTTGAACTGAACCATAAAATCATACATGGTACTATCTTATGCCTGTCTTGTAGATCAAATGGGTGGTCTAATATCTTTATTTTTTTGTCACCCTTCCAAATGCATGTTGCATACTGGTGAGTATGCATTTAAAAGCTTTTTTGCCAAGCACTGAAGGAAATGAGTTCTGAAGAGAAGATTCTGTGGCTAGGTGTTGTATGGTGCTAATATTTTGAGTTAATGCTTTTACATTTGGAAGTCGCTCCAAGTGATGGAGACCCCATAGAAAACTCTTCCTTAAACTACCTTTCTACTGCTTTGTTCAGAGACTTCTAGCGCTTACTTTGTGCAAACAACCATCTGCCTACATGTCACTGGCAATGTTTTCCTCTTTTTTTTTTCCTTTCTTCTCTTTTCTCTTCTTGAATTCATCCCACATATAAGTATTTTTTTGTCCCCTTAACTCCTAGTGGTATAACAATGTCTCACTCTAAATTATTCTTCTCTTCATTAAGTAAGCGTATATAGCAGGCGTGGCCAAACTGTGGCTCAGGAGCCGCATGTGGCTCTTGAATGAAAAAATGAGGCTCATGGAAGAAAATCAGCAAATCAATTTAGTAGGTAAAAGTATATGGCTATATGCCTCAGTGTGGCTCTTGAAGGTTTAATTATCAACTTGTTTGGCTATTGAGTTCCATAAATTTGGCCACCCTGATTAAGGAAACAAAACTGTTTATGAAGGACTTTTAAGTTCCCAAAATGAAATTTTTCTATTTCTATCAAGGATGAAATACAATAGCAATGTTTGAGGCTAGAAGTGATGGTTCTTAGTGACATTCTTAAAATTAAAGGATACATTTCAAAATGTAACTTAGTTTATGCTGCAAATAAATCTAACTTTTCAGCTCATATGCCCTTTTGTGCATTACATGGGTACGGTGTCCTTTGTTTGCCAATACACCTGAAAAAGAAGGCTGTCTTGCTCTTTTGGTTCTGCCACCTGCTCTTTCACAAGCTCAGCCTCATTTGCTCTTTTGATGCCCTGGAACTCTGTTTGCACACTTTTTTTTTCCCCCTCTGCACTTACTTTGCAGGAATATTACTTGGTAGAGCTGAAAACGTTTGTTTCTTAATGTTGTGTGAATGTTGTTAAAGATCACAGAGAAACTGCGTTATGTTTCCAAAGCTTGTATTAAACTTAAAATATAAACACAAACTGTATTTTCTCTAGCTAACCTAACCACTTCCTTTCTGCAACCCATTAGGATATGGCCATTCCCTCTAGCCAGTCTTAACTTCTGGCTTCTTAGACAAATTTGAGTTTTCTGAACAAAACTGTGAATTACCCTGGTTCACATAATCCCCATACTTTTGTCTCCATAACTATATATGCAAGTCAAGATTCCTTACCTCCAGAATTTGTCTTGCATCTTCCCAAAACTGCCTTCTCCACCAACCTTGAGCTCTCCGAGAGATGGCTGGTTGTTTGAGGACAGCAAGGAAAGAAAATTGAGCATGTTTGCTACAGTAGAGTTTTTTGGGGGGCAAAAAAAAGTCCTTAATTCAGAACTTCAGTGGATCAAGTCTTGTGACCATAGGTCAATTGTTTGAGATTGGCTGATTGACTGCAAATAAAGCTTAGAATGGTTTATAGTTCACAGGCATGAATAGTGAGTCACCTGCTGCCACTGTTACAGATAGACCCAAGAGACATCTTAACTAGCTGCATAGATGGGGAAAATTCTTGTTAGCTGTGATGCAATACTTTTTAGAACGTGTACATATCAGTGAGGTATTTTGTTCATTTACTTGAACCTTTTAGATTCAGATGTATTGCCTACAAAGTATGACATCCCTCACCCCTGGGCGATAATGGTGGACAGATGCCAGCTCTTCCTGAAGCCCCAGGCCTAGTCACCTTCATAGTTGTATAGATCAAAGTAATTGTTAAATGTATGAGAGCATTTAGTTTTAATAAAGTCTAAACGCCAATGGCATGTTGAATGGTTTATCTGTATCCTGTTGTTCTGTGATAGCAAACATTTACTTGTGTATATCCATGTAATTAAATAACCCGTCAAACGAGAAAGGAGCCTTGTAAAATGCAAATTACTTTTAACAGAAAAGTGCTAATTTCAGAGCAAGTGGTCATTGTTTGTGTTTGGCAGCCAGATTCCAAATGGGTTCCTCACTATCATCAGTGGAGAAGGCCATGTGGGTAGTTTCCAAAGGGATAGCCATGTTAGTCTAGTCCAGTAAAAAAAACAACAAGCAGTTGTGTGGCACTTTAAGACTAACAGATTTATTTTTAGTCTTAAAGTGCCACACAACTGCCTGTTGTTTTTTTTCATGTGGGTAGTTACATAGTCAGCTTGTTTTTGTGAAGAAGCTGTAAGTATGGATTCAAGGGAAGATCCTTAATCTTTGGGCTGTTTGGATTCTAATAGGGCAGAATAACTGAAGGAAGATGGAGATCCCCATGGTTATTTGAGGTAACCCTGAGACACATTTCAGAATCTGGCTGATTACTACGTCACTGCTACCATTTGGAATTAGTCTGTTACTCAACCGTACATGTATTTTACTTCCTTTAACTTGTCAATAACTCATGTCCTTTTCTTAACTAATAAACCTTGAGTTAGTTTACTACAGGATTGCCTGTCAGCGTTGTTTTTGGTACCCAGTGTACCAGCTGACCTGGGGTGAGCAACTGACCTTTTTGGACTTGGAGCAACCTGATGTGGTGTGACTGTTTGGTTTAAGTATCACAAAGTTTTATCACACAGTCCAGTTTGTCCATGTGGTAAAATAGACTGGGGAATCCAATGTAGTATATTCATGGTAAGACTGGCTTAGTGATCCAGGTGTTCACTTTTTGTCATTGGTTGTTTGAAATCTAGTTATAGAATGCTCTGCTAGTTTGGGGTGTCTGTGCTGCTTTTTCTGACAATCTGCCCTGAGGTAGGCAGACAACATGGAGTCCCCTTTCATCCCCTACTCCTAGATTAAACACAAAATGGCTGGAAGATTGAGTGGGCTGAGGGAGGGGATGTGAAGAAGTAGGTCTAATTCAGTTGTCATGACCTAGAAAACTCAGTTGTTCTATACAAGTCCACTGGGTGCCTACTTCTGCAGTTTGCTATTGCTTCTGAGTCACTGAACATGCAGTTCTTAAATGGATTAATATGAGAAGCCAATGTATAACATATTTTCATCCAAATAATTCTAGGATTGATGACTCCGCTACCATGGAAGAGAGAGGCTTGTGACGGGTGTGAAGCTCCAAGGGCCTTCAGCACCAAATGCAGGTCTTAACAGTTAACTGTTAAAGGACCAGCTCCAATACTCACTATTAATATCAGGTTCTTACAGCCACTGTGGATCAGCCAATATAGGGTGATAAAATCTCAAACTGTAGTTGTCACCTTCACTTCCTGCTTTTTATTGGGGAAATACAGAAATCTTGGACTCTCCAATTCTTTGTAACTCATGGAGGTTAGACTATATGGAGTTGTGTATTGTGATGGCTTTCTTGCATAGTAGGGCTTCCACAGTGCCAGGGGCTTGTACCACGTAGTCCTTGACCTTGTCCATTCCAGTGGGGTGGTGCTGCTGTCCTTGGAACTTTTCTCAGTTGCTGGTTTGCTCTTCTGCACTATAAATCACTCCTGTCTTGAAGTGAGATTTCAAGGATCAATCTTGAAAATTGTTCCAAGTAAACATGGAGGTGCTGGTTGGGTGGTGGCCTGTAAGAATAGGACATAAGTGAAGTTGAAAGAAGTACCCCGCTCCTAACTCAAGTGGTTGGTAGAAGCAATTTCTTTAGCCTTCTCTTGGGGTGCTTTTTGTTTTTATTTTTTGTAGGGGTATGGAACACATGCATGTATTCATGCTCTTGGGGGAAAAAAATCAACCCTAGGATATATATTAAAAGACAGTATTCAGGAATATAACTTGCTTCCTTAGACAATGACAAAATTTCCAAATGGTACATAGATTAATTTTTCATAAAACTAGGGCTAATGGGGACATATTGCAGAAGTTTTTTTTTACACTCGTGTAATTTTTAAGGTGCTAGTTTGAGGCTGTTACCTTGTATTGCCCACAGCTTCAACATAAATGGTGAATTATTAGCTGTCCTAGTGAGGATTTTAATCTTAGAGCTGCAAGGCCTACATTTGTTATTGAGTATACTAATTTGAATAATGATCAAATGTGCAGCTTCCTTGAGCCTTCCCTATTAGCACATCTAATGATGTGCTGTAATCTTCTCTGAAGTTGACACTGTCATCACTAATAACACGTCAGTTTTCTGTAACAGTAAAAAAAACAAAAACCCCACCTCTGCTAGAACATTAATAAGCATGATTAATTTTTTTTGCATCTTAGTTCTTATACAATAGAAAATTGTCACTAATGCATTAGTATGGAAATAGCTGTAACATGGAGCTGTTCTGAAATAGACTGGGATAATTTTACCGGGGTGGGGGAGAAACACTGGTGGCTAGTGGCTCTTTGAGATACGCATCAGAATTATTGGCAAAGTAGGTTTGTTTTGGTGGTTTTTCTTAAGATTAAGCCTTTTTTTGTCCACTGTTTTAAACAGCTTCCTTCAGATACACAGTGAAAGGAGTACTGCGGTCATTCTGAAATGTTACTCCTTTTAATATGTTGGTTAATTAGTGGACTTAAAGCTCTGGAGTGACACTATTCTGAAATGTGAGCACTTAAAAAAAAGAAAAGCATTCCCAGCTGACAACAGTGCTTTATTTAACGCCTATGTATAGAGAGCTGTGTCTTCTATTATCAGAAATAAGCTATGAACCCCAGGGTGCAATTCACTGGAGTAAATTTGAAAGAAAATACTTGATGAAAGTGTCTTTTGGCCTATAGCATGTGGTGGTGGTGTTGGGACCAGTGATGTAGCTGGAAAACTCAGACTAAAACACAAGGCTTGAGGCTCTAACTAATTTAAGGTTGCATGTCTGATAAATTTCTTACTTCTTCAGTATTAGACTTCATAGAGAGTGACTGGAAGAGCACATTATTCTGGTGCTCATGTCTGGTGTAGCAGATGTAATAAATTTTTCTAATTTTTTCCCTTTGGGATTTGCTCTTCAGTTGGAAAGCTTAAATTTGAATCAACAAATTTAGACTTTCTTAGCCTCAAGAAACATCTATTACGTTGCAGTTTCTTTAACTGAAAAATAACATTTAATTCCCAATTTTGTTTTACAATAAACTTCATCAAATTTTCTCTGCACACCCTCTGTGTGCTTTGCTTATGATACTGAATATTTACTAGCAGTAAAAACCATGAGGGGCCTCACTAGGTTGGGATTCGGCACATGGTATAAACTGGGACTACTAAGTGTGTTTCATTATAAACTCACTTGTATAGTACTTAGCGGCCACATTTTAAATGCATAGTTTGAAGTGCAGCTCTGGAAACATACTACTGCTAAGTATTTTTGGTGGAAAAATTGTCCTTTTGGTGTCTGTGGTTGTCTCTACATACGAATGGCACATATTTGTGTATTACAGTGACTGTTTAATGGTTCAGGATTCAGTGTGAATATTTAAAGCGAGGCTAACTGGAGGGAATGCAGCCATGCTATGCATAATATTTGAGCAGCAGAGGGTGAATGGATTAGCATCACTGTTCCCTCTGAGCTGTGCACACGCACACAGGTCATGAAGCCTGTGCACACAACAAAATAAAGTGTGCAGAAAAAAATTCAATAGTGCTAATATTGGTGCTCACAAAGAAATGGTTTTTTGTGCACACAGTCTGAGTAGTTAGGGGGAACGTTGATTAGCATCTGCTCAGTTAGGCTAAAACTAAAATTAGCATGTCTTCATTGACTGGTCTGTCAATCTGAGTTAAAAGCACTGTCACAATCAAGGTAAGGGTATTTATGCATGGATGGGATCAGTGACAAGCTGGGGCTAATTGGCCCTGGCATAAGCACACCAGCCAGGGAGCTGCTGGGCCCATGTGGTGGGAAAGGGGTAAAACTGGGAGTAGCTGCTGCATTCCAGCCAGGGCATCACTGGACCCATGTGGTGGGGCTTGGGGGAAGGGGCAGCTGCTGCCATGCTTCAGTCTGGGTGGACCCATATGGTGGGAGAAGGGTGGAGGGGAGGGGTGCTGTGCTTGGTGAGGTCTAGCTGGAAAGGCTGATCAAAGGGTCCTGTGGTGGGGCATAGTTGGCTGGTTTTTCCAGGAAGATCAGCCCACCAGCTCTTGAGTGCACCACCCCATCTGGCATTTGCCAGATGGCCAACCCTCCCATGGATGGGATTGATAGTTTTGATAGATGTAAGGCCAGAAGGGGTCCTTAGATCATCTGTCTAGTCTGACCTTCTGCATAATTATGGACTGTTGGTATTTTACCCAGCTGCCTCTGTAACGATAATAGTCTGACTAAAACATAAAAAACATAATGATGCATCAGAAAGTCTGCCACTGATTTAAGTTCACTGTCAAGTCGATTGTATTCAGAAGGGGTTTAACTAGTGCAGAGAGGCTTCCAGTGTTACTCCTGAATTGTAAGGGGCCATGTTGTAGCTGGACCTTGCACAGCAGATAGGGAAGGTGTGAGGAGGCTTCTGAGCCCCCTTTGCAGAGCATGACTATTGTTCAGCCCTGTAGAAGCAATACAAAAAGATAGGGCAGGAACCATCTTTTTGCTCTATTTGTACAAGAGCTAACACCATGGGGTCCTGGCCCATAGCTGGTGTGTTTAGGCAATACAGCAGCTCAATAATAATAATAATAAAAAAAAGCTATAGGCAGATTAGCAGCCTGCGTCCTCACAGGAATCCGGGTGCTGCTCTGTCTCTGCTCTTCTTCAAGCTTGTAGTGTGCCCCCAAAGGGGGTAGGGGGAAGAGGAGGACCATTCACCCTTTGGCCCCTGTACTTTGAACTGCAGAGTGGGAGCAGGCTTTGTTTCATGACAGGGCATAGCAATGGGCATGCACCCTACCAAATGCTAAGGATTCAAGAAGGCAACATGCCTGCCCCTAAGGACACAGGTATGCAAGGTGTGGAGGGCAGAAAAAGGAGCTACTTTCCTCTTTCCTTTGTGTCCTTAGGTAAAGGCCAACCACTGTATGGTTGGGGTTGGGGAGACGAGATACTACTTTAACCTGAAAGTAGGTGTGGTGGAGTGGGGACAATGACCCCTATGCAAACTTGAGGGTGCTTGGGGCACAGTAGAGAAGAAAATACTGCCTTGGTGAGTGGCAGAGGGGTTAGATGTCCTTTCCATCATCTGAGGAAGTGGGATCTTCTCCCACGAAAGCTCATGCAAAAAATAAATCTGTTAGTCTTAAAGTGCCACACAACTCCTTGTTGTTTTTTTTTTTTTTTTCTTTCCATCTCTAACCACTCTGACTCCATGACAATGACCAGTTACCACTCCCAAGTTCCCATGACCTGCTTCAGGTCTAATATGTAGAAAAAATACTTTTCATTCACATGCCTGTAACAGGTTGGCCAGTCCCCTGAAGGGTCAGTTAGCCAAACACCACTGACTCTTGTGCTGGGCATTGTGCTTAAGGTAAAGCCTAGCAGTTGTTAAGGGCTGACTTGGAATGAGGATGGAGAGACTGCTCCTGCCCTGGTGTGAGAAGGCTGAGCAAAAGCCATGAGTTGTCCAAGAACTGTAGCTGGCCAAAACTGCTTTTACAGGAGGGTGGGCCTGGGTCAAATTGTTAGGCTGACCAGAGTCCAGGCATTTCTTGGTAAATGTTGAAACAGGCTGCTGCGTCTGGGGCTCCCTTGCAAAGAAGGGGGTGGGTGTTGAGTTGGTTGGACTTTTCCAGAAAGGCATCATTGCCTTACAAAGGACTGAACTGTCTGAGGTGATTTGGCTGGAGGATCAAGTCAGACCTACCGCTGGAGAATGTGCTGGGGAGCTGAGGAAAAGTGGCTGCAGTGCAACACTGTGCTACTAACGGGCATCCTGGAGGCCATAAATTGTGTGTAATGTTCTTGGGGTGGTGTGTTTTCAGTAACTCTCTTTTTTTGTGAGTTCCCTGACTCTTATTTTCTGGAGTTCCTAACTTAGCTGTAAAAAAAACTGTGGGAAGTGCATCTTCTGGTGCGCTGGTTCTCAACCGCTATGTTAGGACACAGTACTGAGCATGTCGAGTCAGGTAAATGGCTGAATTTGGCTTGGACGGAGTGGTCTGGTGTGTCCTGTAGGCTTCCAGTATGCCATGAAGTGTGTCATGCGATCTGCAAAAGGATGAGAACCACTGGATTAATACATCATCAGATTTCACTGAGCTGTTCATACTGCCCATCCTCTCCCCATCCCCGATGATAAATATTAACTTAAAACTCAGTAATAAACATGACTAGTCTACACTATTACTTACTGTATGCATCGTGTGGCAAGTACCCCTGTTTTTTCTATAACAAGTTTTCCAAAATGTTAGAGCTCTTCCTGAGAAACAAGAAGGCATTAACTATAAAATATTGCCCAAGGAACAGAAGAGTTTGAAAATGTAATTCATGGTTGAGGTAACTTCTGTTCCGAAGACCATATTTTACAACTATTGCTAGAAATGTCTATTTATTCAACCTTGTTTTTATGAACTTCAAGAAATGGAGAATGCTCTCTGCACTTATTACTCAGCTTTTCTGAAACCTATGCTGTCATCTGTTGCCTGATAATCTGGAAAATAATAGCACCACAAAATGTTTTCTTCAGATTGGAAATAAATTATTAAATAGATTGTTTATCATTACTACTTTGGTTTTTTTTCCCTTTGAATTTCTTAAATAACAGGAAAAATGGGAGATATTTCCATGTTGTACTCCTAATGTCATTCATCATTTGGCTTGATGAAAAACAAATGAGATTCATAAATTCAGATGGAAATAATCTTTACAATCCTTGCAAATGTGCATTCTTGTAAGTAATATTGGAAAATCACATTTAGAAAGTGATGCAGTGACAGAGGGAAGTTATTCTTATCTTTAACAGTACAATGGGTAATTTAGGGTACTAAAAGGGAATAACCACAAGCATGAGCTACTCTCTGTCACCAGTGCTACTAGTATGTATCTTCCATGACAGCAGGACTTCAGCTATCAGAGTGGATTGATGCTTTCTTCACACTTGCTATGCATGAATATTACTCACTCCTACCCCTACATCCAAAATCTGTGGAGGAGCAGGGCTCTGTGGTTATACTTTAGAGTCAGGATGGGATTCCTTTACCAGCATCCATTTTGCATCAGGATGAAGAAAATAGCTTCAATTAGAGGAGGAGAGCCTGAGCCAGCCTTGGAAGCCATAACTAACCTTCTGTTGGCCACACAGCATAGCTATTAGCATAGAAATACTGTGACTTATTGCAGTCTTACATCTTGCGAAGTGTGTTGGAGTCCACAAAAGCTTATGCCTGAAGAAATCTGTTCCTTTATAAGGTGCCACAGGAGTCTTGTTTTTGCAGTCTAACAGTAGCTTGCATTTATGTGCTGCTTTATATTTTAAGTGCTGTTCATATACTAATTAATTATGATAAATCCTGACATTGGCATCTGTTGTCAATCATTAGAATAACCAGTGTTTCATGCTTGGGCTCTTTGATGGTATGTTAACTTGAGCCTTAGTGTTCCCCTCCTGTTCTGAGGAATTATTTTTCTGGAAACACCCTCTTCTGATAAATGGTAATCTACCCCCCTAATTAGTTTGCTGTGTTAATTAGGAAGGCATTCCTTAGCAAGAGCTCAACTTTTAGCTTATTATCTGTAGACTGTTAACTGGCTTTATCCATATTCAATGATCAAATCATGGGCTGCAATCTCCAGGCCACTGTACATACCATGCAGAAGCCTCTTGTTCTAGAGAACTTGAGGCTCCTTCTCAGTGTTGCCAACTTTCCTGATCTTATCAGGAGTCTCTCAGTATCGGATGTTTTTCTTAAAGCCCCAGCTCCTGGGCTTGTGAGACTTACATGGCAATATATAGATGCTAATTTTATAGCTCATGATTGTGGAGAAAAGCTTAAATTATGAAGTGAGTGCACCCTAAAAGCCCAGACAGAAGTCAGTAAATTTGAGACAGTTATGTGCGAGTGGATATGGAGAGAGGATTTTTGAATGCTTGGGCTTGCCTGAACTGTCTTCCTTTGTGGCTAATCCCTAGCAGTCTGTTTAGGGTCCCAAGCTGCCTATACATGGGTAGAAAAGAATGTAGTTTGAAAGTCCTCTGATTGAATTAACTTTTCACTGGGGAGCAAGACTCTGGCACAGGCCTGTGGTTGATGGTGAAGGAAAAAAGTCCTTCACTAATGAACCCAGCTCCCTGTGTTCTAATGCAGTGAATTTTAATGTAATTTGACAAATTAGAGAATTGATTGGCAGAGCAAAGTTGGGTCCTATGCTCAACTTAGTGGCATTTCTCTGGTTCCTTTGTCTGGATGTGATGCAGCTGTAACCTTTGAGTGGGCTGCTATTCATTTAATTGCCCTTCTCCAGTGCCTCAAAAACGATGACAAAAAAAGCAAAAAACAAACACCCCCCCCCCAACTCCTGTAGAGAAGTAGCTGGAGACCTGGGATTCAGTCTGTAAGGAACTCACAGCAAAGATTGTTCAGTTACCCTCCCCACATTAAAATGCTACCTAAGAACAAACATAATGACCTTCATTAACTACTAACATGATAAATCTTATCCTAAGAAAAAGAAAATGAATTTAAATAGAACAGTCCCCACAAAAACATTATAGGAGAGAAACCCAAGAGTCCCGGCGGAGTTCTCCACATCTCATTCACAGTCTTTGTTCAAGTCCAAAGGCTTGAGTTGCAAAAAGCAGCAATCCTCTTCTTTGGCTGCACAGATGTTAGGCAGGAATCCAGGCAGACTTTTCTTCCTCTACTGGAACCAGCACCACCCAGTCAGTTTACTAGTTATTCAGCAATCAGTCACTTATGAGAACTGCAAAATGCTCCACAGCAGGGAGAAAACATCTTGCTGTCTACTTCTGGTTCAGCTTCTACCAGTCGCACACACAACACATGGACTCTTCTCATTGCAACTCTGTGGCTGCTACTCTCATGTCATCTAACTATGGCAGATGTAGAAAACCTTGTGGAACGTGGTTAATGCAACCACCCATTTAATTTCCAGAAGCTTCTGGCAGTGTTGGAACTAGGTATTTTGGCACCTGGGGCAAGCAGCTGGAAATGTACCCTCTCCCCCAACCTGGGCCTTCCCTGCCAATGCCCCACAAACTGCCGGCCAGGTGCCATCTTCCCCCTCTTTCCCTTTCCTGCCAGCTGCTATCACCCTGGGCCCCAAACCCATCTGCTGGCTCCCCAATGCCTGGCTGGGCACCAGGACTTCCCCTCTGACACCCCCCTTCCCCGTTCCCTCTTGTTGCCAGCTCCCCATTTCTGACCCCTTCAGGGGGGTCCTCCCCCCCCCCCGGCTGCTGGTCCCTGGAGCTTCTACTTGTGGCCACAGGTTGCTACTGCTCTGATCATGGATCTGAGCATGCTCAGGGTGGGAGATTTAAAAACTCCCAGCCTGGCGCAGCTCCCTGCCAGTCAGAAGAATGTGTCTTCCGAGCCAGTTAGGGGTTGTGGCTGCTGGCTGTGCATGTTGGTGCCCTCTAAAATATGGCACCTGGGGCTTTGCCCCAGTCACCCTGCCACTGTTCCCTCTAAGCTGTGAGCATGTGTGCATGCACATAGGTCATGAAACCCTTGCACACAACAAAATAAAGTGCACACAAAAAAATTAAATAGTGCTAATATTGGTTCCCACAAAGAAATCTTTTTGCACACACAGTTTTTGTGCTCATAGCCTACGAATAGTTAGAGGGAACATTGCACCCTGCCCTACTTACAGGCCTGACTTCTGGATCTGAGCAGCCAAACCTGCCCAGCAACATAACCCAACCTCAAGAGATCCCTAAGAGAGCAAGCTACTTTAGACATATGGGTTACATGATGATGTCTGAAGATGGCATCCAAGCAGTCCCAAACTTTTATGGATTGTTCTAGGCAGAACCTTATTTATTTTGATGATGATTGGAGAGCTGTAAAGGGAAATTGGAGACATGAAACACCTGGCAGTAGGTCATCAACTTCAACCATGTCTGTAAATATCTATAGATCAAAACAATTTGATCATAGCCCGTAACACCTCCCTCCCCCTAATCCCAGCTCTGCACCTTATCCGGATGAAGTTATGTCAATGTCCTGAATGACTAGCCTCCAGGGAAGCTTGGTGGGTGGGGAGGAAGGTACAGAAGTTTTGACGTGAGAATCTGGCATCTAGAGTGATTGCAGGGAGCCCTGGAAACAGTGCGACAGTGGAAGGGTGCTACACAAGAAGCACTGGGGGGAAGGGAGGTGGGGGTGTGTGAGACCCCTGTTGTGTGCAGTGCTGTCAGCCTACAAAAGGAGCAAAATGTGCAACTTCAGTTCTTGTGTTGCCTGATGTTCATCCCATGTTTTTTGTTTTTTCAAGTAAAAACATTTCCAGCCTGTGGACTAATAGGAGATAGCAGTACTTTGTCTATGGAAAATCTTACTCCAAGCTTCAACTCCTTAGCATAGCATTTTTCTGCTTAAGCCCCATGAGTTTCATCAAACAAATTACACTCACCCCTGTGGTAAAAACATTTTTTCCCCGAGTCCCCACTCCCCCCCCCCCCGCAGGTCTGTTAAACATGGTTTCTTATTTGTCCTATTTGGATTTTTGAGTTGGTTCATGCTTAAATTTAAGTGTTACAGAGATTGGCATTCTATGTGGTATGCACTTAAAATGCTCCTGTGGCCAGCCACTGCCCGTGCCCAGCTAGAAGTAGTCAGTAGTGACTTACTGCATGAGCCTAAATTAGGGCGTGTCTTCAGTGGTGCTCAGTTCCACCATGAAATGCCTCGGGGAATGTACATACACGGAGGGCGTCCAGAGTGCTGCTGTCTAGGATTTGGGTGAAATCTGAAGCATTGTAAAACCAGCCTGTCATCTAAATTCAAAGGACTTTTGCTAAAACATGCCATAACGTACAAAGTCAAAGCATGACTTGTGGCTTGGCAGCTTGATTGGTTTAAAAACTGGGTTTCTCGCTGCATCTTTTTTTGTCATAATTGATGGTGTGCTATTTAGAGCTTAGAATAGCTGCTTGTCAGATCTCAGCAGTTGTTTCTAATGTTTGTTTCCTCACACATTTTGAGACTTATTGCTACATAACTAATAAAGCTGATATTCTTGCCTAAAGCAACTGTGCTTACTTGGTGAGAAGAGTTTTTAATATTGAGATAATATTAAGTCATCTAAGTGTAAATAATAGTATTCTCTTCTGAGAAATTCAGAGGTGATTTACTTCCCAGGCACCTTTTCTATGCTGGGAATATTTGCCTTATTTCTGATTTAGTTTTAAATTATTTTGAAAAATCTATTAAAATAACACTACTTGAAGTGATTATTGATCACATATTTTGCAATGGGCATTAAAACTGTGGTTTTAAAAATGTAACAAAAGAAACACATTGAGAACATCCACCTTTCATATGAGGCTTTGTTAGAGAGCAAAATCTGTACTATATTGATATTTCAAATACAATGTCCTATAATTAAAAACAAATCAATAATTTTACATTTTCAGACTTAACACTTAATATGGTAATTTTCTCCTGAAGATGTTTAGTTTTCTTCAAACATGGCATGATTCAGAATATAGTGATGGTTTTTAAATTTGCTGCCTGCCTAGACTTGTGACACCCATCACTATTATGTCCAAGACTACATCTTGCTGAATGACAGCTGAACAAATTAGTTTCTTTCTGGTCTCTTCCTCCCCTTTCCTTTACTTCATTTTTACTTCCATGCGGTATTAGGACATGCATATTGGTAATTTGTGTCATATCTGAATCTGTCATTGTCTGTTCCTTCCTTCCAGCATGGGGTTTCTAACAGCCAAGAAATATGGAATTTGTTTGTTGTGTACTGTGATGTGAATCCATAGGATGTGCTGCAGACTGTCTGAGGGGTCTGCAGAAGGAGACTATGAAAATAAAATTTCAGATCCAAGAAAAGACATTCATTTTTTCTGATCAATCAGAAGTATGTGACTATCCCCACCTAGAGGTCAAAACCCACAAGTGCTGGCATTATCACAGAAGTCCACAATTTAGTGCCCTTTCTCACTTTGCATCAAATGATGTTCTGGGCACGTTCAACATTTTTAGTTGAGTTCTATTTAGTTAGTTTTCAATCTAATACTTCTGTGGTAGGGTTTCACAGACCACAAGCTGAATTTCCAAATGGGTCCTCATGTCCATTTGAAAATTTTGTAGATGTCTACAAGTGTAAAATAAATAAATGGGGCAGACCACTGCACTGCACTGAAGAGATTAAGAAATAGGGACTGTGAGGCTTGAATGCCAGATGAGGAAAGAGATTTTTTCGCAGTAGTATTCTGCAGAGACTTGAAGGGGGGGGATATGGGTACCATGTCACCATATGTATTTCTGCAGTATACAATACCATGGGGGTGGGGGCAGTGATTCTGAAGGGGCTGTTTGGGCATTACCCAATATAAATCAAAGATTTAGTAAAGCAATGGAGGTTAAAGGTGACTTGGGCTTCTGAAAATGGTGTAGTCATCAACAAATTTGGGTAGTTTTGTGGAAAAACTTCATAGTTAGCATATTTAAGGTTCCCAGAAAGAGGATGCCTGCCAGGGGGAGGCAGAGCTAAGGGCAGCATGTGATGGTGGAGATGCCTCTAATGTTTCCTGTTAGTTTTGTGTGCACATCTTAGATCTCCCCCACATGTTACTCATCTGCTTTGTTGTTGAGACCACTAGAGTGTGCATGGGTCTTCCTTAGCCACACATAGTCAGACCTTTCTGCTGTCCTGGGTCAATCAGCTGTAACAGGTGCCAGTAGCCAGAGGTGAGGAGGAGATGGCCATCTTGCCTGGAAAAGAGACAAAAGACTGGGGAAAAAGGGAGTTCCTCATGATGGCTCGAGTTTGGGCTCTGTGGCTCTCAAATTTGGTCCCGCTATAACTTCTAATGTGCTAACCAAAGCTACACTGTGGTCCTGAGAACTAATGAATGCTTCTGACTTCCACATTGGTGGTGAATTGCTTCTTCCTGCAAGGCAAGGGGCATGGCCCCTTTTGGAGGCATGTAGGAGCTTCCCAGAGTCCTATGCAGGGGGCACTCAAGGAGGAGTTTGGATGGAGCAGGTGTACTGAACCCTCCAAGGCCAGATTCAGGAGGTGGTTTTGCTGGTGTGTGGAGACCTGGGCAGAGTCCGAGCACTAGAGTCCTGATTGCCTGCACCATGAGTGCTTCCAGAGCACTGTTTGTGTGGGTCTCCATCACACAAGGGCTACAGCTGGGAGAGCTGGAGGGTGTACTTGAGGTGGGGATAATCTCTGGAGGAGTAACAAACGAGTCTGGTGGCACTTAAAGACCAACAAATTTATCACATGAGCTTTTGTGGGAGAAAATTCTGTTCTCCTTCGAGTGCTTGCTCATGTGCATTCTCAATTTAGGTGTATGCACACCTGTGAGCACAGTCCCTGGAACCTTTTTTCCCTTGGCAGTAGCCATAGACCCAGACTCAGCCCCCTGATGTCCCCTGCAAAGGCTGCTGTATAATAGGATGTCCTGGGTCTGCGCCCGCTCAGCTCCTTCTTTCTGCCTTCAGTGGGTCACTGGAACCTCTCTGTATTCAATCTGTTCGATTCCTGTTGTTAGATAAGGTTTAAGAGAATTTACATTTAGAGTTATAATCTGAGAAATTTGCCCTGACAAGGGGTTTTTCTTGAGGGCTATGCCTGAATTGCTGGGCTTCAGGAGCTGCTCTAAGGCATTTCCCCTCAGCAGTCCTCATGACAGCTGTTTGAAATGCTTGGGTGAAACTCACAGGAAGGACAAATGAAACACTTGTAAAGCATTTAAACCTCAAACCCAGAAAGATAGGGAGAATTGCCTGAAGGCTCTCCTCGTGGAGGCAGCTCTGAACTCAGTGGTGGGAACACCGTCAACACTGAGTACGGTGTCAGCTTGGAGCTCACAGTCAGCCCCAATACTGAACTCTGTGGCTCTGGATGAGGCAAGCAGCAGAAAGAACTTACCTCGCCACCTCAGTTCATCACTGTGGGCAAGGTCAGGGAAGCCACAGCAGAAGACACCAAAGTCCCCAAAGGGACCTGGATTTGAGAAACAGGCTCCATCAATGCTGGCAGGGGAGAGTGCAGCCACAAGTCTGGTGCACAGTTCCCTGAACAGAGATCCATCCCTGACTCAGGACAACGTGAGGATGCCTCTGCCATGCCCTGTCCCCTTTACACCAGAGGTTTTGCAGGCTGCCAGTGAGCTAATGGCCGTTCCTAGCCTGGAGGCTCAACAAGAAGAGAGGCACAGTAAGAGCAGGACGCAGGAGAAGTCTTTGATCTGGGCGCCCTGACTTCCTCCTGGCACAGAGGAGGCAGATGCATTTCTGCTGCGTCACAGATTGCCGAGGAGACGCAGCCACTCAATCCTGCTCTCACAGCTCCACTCCCTGGTCAGCAGAGAGCATAGCTTCTTCCTCCTCATCATCTGCACTGCAGAGTTTGTCCCCGCATCGGGGCCACAGAACCCGGTCACCACAGGAGGTCTTCAGTCGTCGTGGGAAGGGAAAGAGGAAGAAAACCTCTCCTTCCTCCTTGCCACCAGCACTGCTGAGTTCACCTCCACATCGGGGCTGCTGAAGCCGGTCACCACGGGAGGGATCCCATAGAGGGAAGAAAAGGAAGAAGTAGCTCTCTCTCCTCCTAAGAGAGGTCATAGGTGCAGTAGAGAGGCATTATCTAGCCCTAGCACTGAGAAACAGCAGAGCGAAAAGTACAGCTCCTCGCCACTGTGCAGCCTCTTGTCGGGGCTAGAGAGAGACCTAAATGCCAGTGCAGGGAGTATTCGACCCACACCTCCCGGTCTACTTGCTGTTCACCTTCCCCCCCCTCATAATTCCCATAAAGGGACATCTTGGGGACTGCAGCCCCCCATCCCTGCAGGACTCCCCAGGGACAACGGCTCGGTCAGTGGCCATATCGGGGACCACTGCCCATACAGGGGGGTGTTGAACCCGACCATCTGCCTCAAAAAGACCAGTGGGGTGTGAAGGACTCATGCCAAGAGGACTTAGATTCATCTGAGACAGGCTCTAGGCGTTTATCCCGGTTGCCCTCCTCCTCCTCCTCCTCCTCAGAGAGATTGGTTGTCCCAGATGATTTTAAGTCATACCAAGACCTGCTTAGGAGAATAGCTGCAAATCTGGATCTCAAAGCAGAAGAATTGGAAGAATCCTCAGATGCTCTCTTTAATGTTCTGGTTTCTGGGAGCCCTCTGAGGGTCGCACTCCCGGTACATGAAGGGGTAATGAAGATTGTTCAAGCCCTTTGGCAGAACCCCTTCTCTGTTGCAGCTACTTTGAAGTCAGTGGGGAAAAAGATGCTTTGTCCCAGCCAATGACTTAAAATATCTGTTCTCACACCCGCCCCCTGACTCTCTAGTGGTTGATAGCAGCAAATCAAAAGGACAGGCATGGGCAACTGACTTCGACACCGAAGAATAAAGACCTTAAGAAAATGGACCTTTTTTTGGGGAAGAAGGTTTATTCGTCAGCAAGTCTGCATTTCAGAGTGGCAAACCATCAAGCCATTTTTGGTAGGTAGAACTACAACCTGTTGAATTCTCTCCAGCGCTTTGGTGATCATCTTCCTTGTGACAGCAGGTTGGATCTCGTGACTCTGTTAGATGAGGGCATCACTGGCTAAAGCAGTGCTCCAAGCAGCCTATGACTGTGGACCTCGTGGGTCATGCTATGGCACCAGCAGTATGTATATGATGCTCGTCCTGGCTTCAAGCATTCCTACCCAGGATCCGGATTAGGAACCTCCCACCAGAGCCGTATGAGATGGCCAGGCACGGGCAACAACAAATGCCATTTTTGAGGATTCACCCGGGAGCGATGACCCAGTCTCCCACAGGAAACCCCTCCTGCCGTTCCTAAATTGCCTTTCTCGGTTTTCACACCATCGGGCCCAGATTACTATGGACCATTGGGTGCTCGAAACTGTTTCCAGGGGATAGTCAATCCAGTTTTCTTTGACACCACCACTTTTTCCTCTCTCTCCATTCCTCTTCAGGGACACCCTTCATGAACAAATTTTGATCAAGGAAGTGGACTCACTCCTCGCCCTAAGAGCAGTGACGCTAGTTCCCCAGGGACAGGAAGGGAAAGGCTTTTATTCCTGATATTTCTTGATACCCAAGGCCAGTAGGGACCAAAGGCTCATCCTGGATCTACGAGCCCTCAACAGGTACATAGTAAATCAGAAATTCCGCATGGTGTCCCCCTCATCTATTATCCCATCCCTGAACCCCAGAGACTGGTTTGCTGCTCTCAATTTAAAAAATGCGTATTTCCATATTTCTATCTGCAAGAGACACAGGAAATACCTTTGCTTCCTTGAGGCAGGTTGGCATTTTCAGTTTTTGGTGCAACCATTTGGCCTATCTGCAGGCCATACCAAGTGTATGGCTGCAGTGGCTGTTTCTCTCTGCAGAAAAGATATATATGTATTTCCTTATCTGAACGACTGGCTTCTAAGAGGCAAATCACAGAGTCAGGTCAGGCATAGCATCACACTGACCCTGAGAATTTGTGACAAGCTGGGTCTGCAAATAAACAGAGAAAAATCAACTTTAGTACTGGTCCAGAGGATAAAGTTCATAGGAGCAGTGTTGGACTCTGTCAGCGTGAGAGCGTTCCTACCTGTGTCCAGGTTCAAAACAATAATGGACATGGTGACAAGGCTTCAGAATTACCTGACGACCACAGTCAGGCACTGCCTGTAGCTGTTGGGGCTCATGGCCTCTTGTACTCAAGTGGTTCCCCAAGCTTGCTTAAAAATGCACACACTCCAATCCTGGCTAGCCAAGATATGTGGGCCAGTGGTCCACCCCCAAGACGGTGGTCTCCATCTCCCTGCAGGCTCTGAAAAATCTTACCTGGTGGGCAAGCCCTCAAGCAATGCTGAAGGGAGTTCCCTTCATATAGGAGGACCCTACGCTGACGATGGTCTCAGATGCCTCAGACATAGCCCGTGCTGAGATGTGCCCCCCACGCTATCAGACTCAAGGATTATGGTCTCACAAAGACAAGTCCCTTCATATCAATGTGAAGGAGTTAAGGGCGATTCGTTTAGCATGCAAGGCCTTCTTACACTGATTTACAGGGCAAGGTGATACGCATCTTAACAGACAATACATCTGGCATGTATTATGTGAACAAGCAGAGAGGGGCCAGGTCTTCCAAACTCTGTCGAGAAGCAGTGAGTTTATGGAGTCTGACAATAAAGAATGATTTTTACCTGATGGCCTCTCACCTCCCGGGGGTTTGGAACTTGAAGGCAGATCGACTCAGCAGGTGGTTCTTACCCCTCCAAGATTGCTCGCTCCACCGTAGGGTGGCGGGTATGCTTTTCCGAAGGTGGGTTATCCCCAAGTGGACGACTTGTGCTAGGCAGTGGAACAAGAAATGTCCCCAGTTCTGCTCCCTCAGGTGCATGGAGCTAGGTGCCCTGTCAGATGCTTTTCTGAGGTTATGGTTGGGAGGCCTCCTATACGCTTCCCTCAGACCCCATTGTTACTCTGAGTTGCACTAAAGATAAAGAGGGACAGGGCAGATGTAATCCTGGTGGTGCTGTCTTGGCCCCGCCAACCCTGGTTTTCAGTTCTAATGTTGATAGCTCCCCCTTGGGAGCTCCCAAGGTGGCCAGACCTCCTCTCGCAAGACCACGAGAGGCTATTGCACCTGACAGCATGGAGATTCCATGGCTGAATGCAGAGGAAAGGGCATGTTTGCTGCAAGTTCAGGTGATCCTGTTAGGAAACAGAAAACCATCTACACAGCACTCCTATGCAGCTAAGTGTAAGTGCTTTGTCATCTGGGCCCAGGCCCAGGGGCTGTCACCCACTAGATCCGCAGTTCAGGTGATCTTAGACCCTCCCCTTTACCTTAACTCCCAAAGCCTCTCTCTTTCATCTCTTCGGGCATGCCTGGCTGCGATTTTAGCATTCTGGCAGCCTATTCAGGGAGGAGCCGTTATTTTCACACCCCCTGGTGGTGCATTTCCTCAAAGGTGTTGAACGTTTGTTTGCACAGACTAGAAATCCTGCGCCTCCTTGGGACTTAAGCTTAGTACTTGAAAAGTTAACAGGGGCTCAGTTTGAGCCATTAGCTTCCTGTTCCCTTCTCTTGTTATCTTGGAAGGTTGCCCTTTTAGTAGCAGTGGCTTCAGCTAGGGGGGTTTCTGAACTCAGGGCCTTAGCCTCAGAACCGTATATACAAGATTCTTTAAAGACAAGGTACAGCTGAGACCACACCCAGCCTTCCTTCCAAAAGTGGTAACCCCTTTTCACTACAACCAGGATATTTTTCTTCCAACGTTCTTTCCGAAGCCTCACAAGTCCAATGAAGAGAGCAAAGGGCATGGATGTGTGCAGAGCCTTAGCCTTTTATCTGGAACACACAAGGCTGTTCCGCAAATCCACACAATTATTTGTAGCAGTGGCGGACAGAGTAAAGGGACAGGCAATCTCCTCCCAGAGAATTTCTTCATGGATTGTATTAAGTTTTGTTATACTCTGGCAAAGGTTCCACTCCTGGGCCCTATAACAGCCCATTCTGCCAGGGCTCAGGCCTCTTCCATGGCTTTCCTGGCCAATGTACCAGTTACTTACATTTGCCGGGCTGCGACATGGTCCTCCGTGCATACCTTCATGGATCACTGCAGTAGTCCAGCAAGCGAAGGATGATGCAGTGTTTGGGAGGGCAGTGTTACAGTCGGTTCAACCACCATCCAAAGCGAAGCTTGGTAATCACCTAAATTGAGAATGGACATGAGCGAGCACTCGAAGGAGAAAGACGGTTGTTTACCTGTAACTGTCGTTCTCCGAGATGTGTTGCTTGTGTCCATTATCCACCCACCTGCCTTCCCCACTTCCAGAGTTCTGGAAAGAAGGGACTGAGCGGGCTTAGAGCTAGGACGTCCTATTATACAGCAGCATTCACGTGGGACACCAGAGGGCTCAGAGGCCGGGTCTGCGGCTACTGCTAAGGGGAAAAGGTTCTGGTGACTGCTTGCAGGCATGGATACACTTGAATTGAGAATGGACGTGAGCAACACATCTCAGAAAATGACAGTTACAGGTAAGCAACTGTCTTTTGTTCCTCTCCTATGAAAGCTCGTGCAATAAATAAATGTTAGTCTTTAAAAATACCACAAGACTCCGTGTTTGTTTTTAGTTATAAGAGTGACGTGAGTGTAACAGGTGCATAGCTAAGGGTGGGCACATGTCCACCCCGTTGGCCAGGAAGCACACCCATCCCCTGCAGTGCCTAGCAGTGGTCTGACTTTGCTGTGAGCAGCAGCCCTGTAGGAGGACAAACAGCTGTGGGCAGATGCTAGGCAACTGGCTTGGTGCAAAGCTTTCAGTCATGTGACCAGAAGCAAGACTGGCCAGGCCCACCCTGAAGAGTAAGGGGCTGGCTATGTTCCTGGGGTGCAAGCTGCATGAAAATGCTTTTAAGAGTGCTATTATAGAGACTCAAAGTAAATATATACCTCAAGTGTTTAAGAACCCCCCCCCCCAAAAAAAATTGGGGTGGGGGGGGGGGAAGGGAAAAGAAAAAAAAAAAAAAAAAGCCACTATGATTAAATGAGAGTAACAGAGGTGAGTAGAGACCGACTTCCTTTAAAAACTGGAAGTTAAATCCTACTACAGAAAGGCAAGTCCAGTATAAAAGTATATTTAGGCAGGCTGAAAAAGAATTTGAAAAGCAATTAGCAAAAGGCACAAACTCTAGCAGGAAAGTACCTTTTTTAAAATATATCGCAGACGAAGCCTGCCAAACAATCACTGGGGACTGCTAACCATTAAGATGCTAAAAGAGCACTGAAAGAAGACACAGCTAATGTCAAGAAGCTAAATTATTTGCATTTTTTTCACTGCAAATGCTATGAGGGAGATTCTCTCACCTGTGTCATTATGGTGACACATGAACTATCCTCTGTGAGGTGACAACAGAGCAAACATCCAGCAAATTGATAAATTTAGCAGTAATGAGTCCCGAGAACCAAGATGGTATCATCGAAGTAGTCCAGAGGAACTCATATGAAATTGTAGAACTATTAACTCTGATCTGTCATCCATAGAGGCTGGAAAATAGCTAATGTTTAAAAGTCCCAGAGGCAATCCTCACAGAGGCCACTAAGCCTATCTTGAGTCCCAGATAAACTGGTTGAAACTAAAGTAAATAGGAGAATTAGCAAGCACATAAATGAATGCAATATGCTGGGGAAGAGTCAGCATGGCTTTTGAAAAGGGAAATTATGCCTTATTGAGCTACTTGACTTTGGGGTGAAGAGGCTGGGTGGACAAGGGTGATCCAGTGGATATAGTGTATATGGGCTTTCAGAAAGTCTGTAAGAATATCCCATACCAAAAGATCTTAAGGAAAGTAAGGAATCATGGGATAAGACGGAAGGTCATATTGTGGGTGTGTAACTGGTTAAAAGCCAGGAAACAAAGGGAGAAATAATGGTCAGTTTTCACAATGAGTGATAAATAGTGAAGCATTCCCAGGGATCTGTCCTGGGAGAAGTGCAGTTTAATATATCTGGAAAGTATCCAGAAAAGGGGGTAAACAGTGAGGTGGCATAGTCTACAGATGTTACAGAACTATTCAAGACAGCTAAGTTCAAAGTTGACTGGAAAGATTTAAAAGGTTCTCACAAAAATGGGTAACTGTGCAGCAAAATGACAGATAAAATTCTAAACTGATAAATACAAAATATTGCACATAGGAGTAAATACTAAATATGAGGCCTACATGAGCTATCACTGGCCAAGAAAGAGGTCTTGGAGTCATTGTGGATAGATCTCTGAAAACATTAGCTCAATGTGCAGCAGCACTCAAAAGGCTTAAAATGCAAGAAACCCTTAGGAAAAATTATTGGTAATAAAACAGGCTGCTTGGTAAAGCTGTGGTATGCCCACACATCGATCACTGCAGTAGGTAAATGGTTGCCCCATTTAAAAAAAATTGAAGTATCAAGAAGGGCAACAAAAACAATTAGGCTGTGAGATTAAAAAGACTGGGGACTGGTCATCTTAGAAAAGAGAATAAGGGGGAGGGTCCAATACAGGCCTAGAAAATCACGAAAAGGGTAGAGAAAGTGAATAGATCAACCCCTTTACATAGCACAAGAACCAGGGGGAACATTGTTTCACCATCTTCAAAGCTCATCTGATAAATATATTTGTTTTTAAGTGCTACAAGACTCCTTGTTTTTGCTGAATTAGACTAACATGGCTATCCCTTTGGAACAAGAACCCGGTGTCACTTAATGAAATTAATAGGCAGCAGATTTAAAAACAAACAAACCACTAGGAAGTACTTATTCACACACTGGGGAACTTGGTCTCCGGGAATGTTGTAGATGCCAAAATGTAACTGAGTTCAGGAATGAATTGGGGAAATTCATGGAGATTAGGATCATAGATAGCTATTGGTCCAGATAGTGAGGGATGTAATCCCATGGCCTGGGTTTCTATAGACCTTTGTTTGTCAGAAGTTGGGGCTGGATGACTGAGGATGGATGACTTGATAATTGCCCTGTTCTTATCATTCCTTCTGAGGCATATATCACTGGGCCTGTCGGAAGACAGGATAGTGGGCAAGATGGATCAATGGTCTAAGCTGGTATGCCCATTCTTATTTTGTGGCCTGAATATGAGGGGAGAATGAGGTAGAGGAATTGAAGATTCTCCAATGTTGCATACTTCAGTGAAAAGGAAGATGGTGATGCTGTCAACAGCACAAAGGATGTAGAAGGAAATATCAAGTACTTGAATGTAAGAGTGCATTTAGCTTGAGCCACCTGAGATCCACAGCCTGAGATGCAAGATGGGAGCCAAGATCAGCATGACTGTACTTTGTTTAGTTGTGTCTGTAGGAGGATCATTAATGCATTTTGCACAGGTTTGGGTAATAACCTTTAATTACTGTAGCTTGTATTTCCTACACTAGTACACTCCTCAAAGGAATGCAAAATTTATAGCAACACTACAAAAATAGTTGCAATTGAACTAATAGGCTAATTTCTCAGGAGCTTTCGGGAAATTAGTTACAAAGTATATCCTTCCTTTGAGCATAAGGCTGGTGTTAAAATCCTTGTCTGATTCTCATCTCAAGATCTTTAGCTTGCCATGCAGTTGATTCCATTAATGGCATTGCAGTTACAGGGTTGCTAGAGCAGGGCATGGTGATAAGCATGCAACTGTAACAAACCTTTGCACTTGTCTTTCAGCCAAGGACCTTGAAGCATTTCACAAACATTAATTAAGCCTCACTATACCCTCATGATGGAGATACAATGATTAAATTGACAATTACCATTTGCAGGCAAAATTAATTTAACAGTAGTATTCATAGCACTCTTGTACTCAATATGTCCACAATTCAAGATGCTGAAAATACCCTTGCAATTGTTAATCTTTTAATGGCAGCCATTGTAGCTTGGAACAGGCAGAGAAAATGGAGGTAGAGAGGTGAAATGGCTTGCCTCAGGTCATGTAGCAAGTCAGTGCCTGACTGGAATCTAGAATTTTGGAGTTTTAATCCTTTGCTCTTGCACTCAACTAGTCTGTGTTTCATATATAATATATATTAATAAAATATAATAAATTCATATATAATTGTTCATCTGCTTCAGTTTCTTTATGGCAAATACTTTATGCTCTGATACATAATGCATGACTTCTGATTTCCACCTAGGCAGAATAATTTTTTCACGTGTTTTGTCTTTCTCAATGATCTGAACATTTATAACTTGGCATGGGACCAACATATCAATTTTCTTTGTGATTTCATAATGTTGAATAGATTGCTCTTCTTCAATGTGAAGAGAACAAATAAAACTTCCTTAGGTTGAACTGTTTGAAGTATCACAACTTGAAACAAAATATTCTCCATTTTTCCCATTAGGCAATAAGTCAAGGCTTATATGATACTGGAATATTGTCATGCCTCAGGTAGGAGGCCAATTGCCATGAACCTCCTTAGAAGTGGGAAAGTCCCAGCATGACACAATTCATGGAGGGTCTTAGGCTGATTTTATTATTACAGTATTTCATTCTAAATTAGAGATTCAGAATTTTTAAAAATATAATTTAGTTATAACTAGAGCATTGCACAAATAATTTGAAGTAAAAATAAATGAATTCACTAAACTGTTAACCTTGTATGTGAAGCATCATTTCCTCTGTAGTC
>ML682011.1:2220103-2280569 GCA_007922195.1 Podocnemis expansa
GTCCTGTTTCTACCTATTGATCAGGTTGTTTTAAAAAATGAAAATTAAATGCACTTGTGAGATACGTCTCTGGCAGTATCTGGCTCACTGTTTCCTCCTTAAACGGGATGGTTTGCAGGAAAAACAGCCTCCAGGGGCAGCTCTTCTATATATTTTGTATAACCTGTACATTTTATACACAACTTCAGGCTATTTTAGCATAACTGATGTCATCTGAAGGGCTACAGAAGCATGGGGTTGAGCACCTAGGAGTCTGGATGCTTATCTGGACCTATGAAATCCTTCCATAGGGTACATCAGTCATCAGAAAAGAAAAAATCTGGAACAGCAGCTGGATCTCCATCTTCAATGGGATTGGGAAGAAAATTTCACAAACCATTTCCTCACTGACCTCTTTGGAGGAAGATTGTCAAACTATTTACAAGGGTATTGGGTGGGACGTTCGGGCTTGCTTATCACCCTGTTCTGTCCATTGCATGGTTCAGTGTCCTGTCCTCCTCCCTCCAACTTGCGTGTCTTTTTTTCTCTCTACCAAGGATGTGTGGTAGATTTTGGGGGTTTTTTCAGCAGCAAAGGGTGTTCAGGCTAGGTATTTTGCTTTGAACCTGGTGCGTTGCTGAGCAGTAGTTTTGTCAACTCTTGGTATATAGGCAAGCCAGCAGGGCTGGAGCCTTGGTGGTGTTTTCAGGACTAGCTCGCTTTGTTCACATGGCATGTCTCAGGAAGGGGTGGCTTTTTTTTAGGTTGGTTACAAATATCCAAAGTGTGTAAAGTGACCCCGGATATCTTACTTTTTTTTTAAAATAAACATTATATGAATCCATGATAAGTGTATATAGGTGTATGTGGGCAAGAGGGGGTTGAAAGAGAATAGTTGACCTTGTTAAGATAAAAGTGTGTTGGGAATAAGGGGGAGAGATTTGCTTTAGACTGTAATAAAGTTTTCAACACTGCACAAACTTGATTGCTTTTTGTGATTCCTCCCCCTTCACCCCATCCCTCAAGCCTCTTCATTCCTGGGGCTTTTCAACCACTTGGTTGGAAACCCTAATCTAAGGTATTTGTATGTCCCTGATGATATCTGAACAGCTCACAGTCTTTAATGAAGCCGTCCTCATTGCACCCTGAGGATGCAATGAAGTACAATTATTGTCACACATGGGAGATTAAGGCATGGAGAGGCTAAGCAACGTGCCCAAGATCATGAAGCAGATATGTGATGGAGTAGGGAATTTGTTGCCCAATTCTCACAAGTCATAAACTAACACCTTAATGATGTATCTTTCCTAGTATAGCATGAGCTTCTCTCATAAGGTTATAGTCATTTTCTTTGTTCCTCAATGACCCTCCCTCCCCTGAAAAAAATTTATATGGGAGGAGATACTTCAAATGTTCTTCTACAAATGATTTGTCAGTATGCACTATCACTACCCATCAACATTACTTAGTTCAAACACTGGGATATGGGGCCTGGGCAAAAGTCAAGGATGGGGTCTCCCCCACACTTCCCTGCCCTCAGTCCTTGCTGGCGTCCCTGCTGCCTCACCACTCTGCCCCTTACCCCATGGAGTGCCAACCCTCTTTCCCCAGGCTGTCCTGTAGCAGGTGAGCCCACCAGCTCACGCCAGCCCTGGGCTGGCCAGTCCAACGGGGGTGGAAATAAGGGAAAACAGTTGTTCCACTTCTGAAGGGGTCTCTACAGAACCATGGGGTGGGGCAACTTGAATCATGCTTTTGGCATGTAGAACCTCTAGGTTGTTTTTTCTTTTTTTCCTAAAGTATTAATTAGAAATCTAGCTGACATGAGTACTGTGCCTAATCTCTATATAAAGAAAAAATGCCCTATTAAACCATGTTTTAAGTTTTTTCTAAATTTAGAGCAATTAGAAGATAATACAGCAGAAGAGTCTATCACAAATTTGACTAGCACATAACCACTGATTTAGGCCATTGTAAATGGTGTGGGGGGGGAAGTTTAATGCGGTTGGTAGCTACTTTTGTGTTTTACTTTCGGCATTTCTCTATGTGTAGACAATAGGGAAAAATCAGTTCTTCTACATGTAATTCATTTAACTTTGTGTCCTAATTAGTGCTCCAGTGTTTGAGTTGGAAACATTGCACAGGAATCCTGGTCTAAGTCTAGAACTATTTTTACCCAGATACATAGCCTTTTAAAAAAAGTTTTGGGATCTTTTTTGTAGTCTGTGACTTTTATAACTTTGTTTGCTTTAAAAAAAATAAGTCATAGGTGCTGGAACTAAGGATGCTGGGGGTGCAGCATGTGTAACCCATATGCTTAAAAAGGAGTTATCTTTTCTGCGATCTCTTCAGGGTGGGTTATGTTGCTGGGCAGACTTGACTGTCCAGAACCACAAGTTTCTGGAAACAGGGAGGGGTAGCATTTTGAGCATGCTCCACGTGGTTTGTTGTTGTTGCTTTGGTCAGAAGCCTGAGAGGAGCAGCTATGGAGAGCTGTGATTGAGAAGAGTCCATGTATTCAGAGTGTGTGACTGAGAGGAAATCTGAGACAGGAGTGGACAGAAAAATGTTTTCTCCCTGCTGTGGAGCATTTTGTGGCAGAGTTTTCTCCTATGTGACTGATGGCTGGTTACCCAGTAAACTGACTGTATGGTGCTGGCTCTGAAGGAGAAAAAAAGACTGGACTACTACTGAAGAGTGTTGCAGACAAAGAGGAGGATTGCTGCTTCTTTCCACTCAAACCTCTGGCCTTGACAGAGACTGCAATTGAGATATGGGTGACTTCACCTAAACTTTGGGACCCTTGGGTTTCTTTCCCACAGTGTTTCTGTGGGGGCTGTTTTATTTAGATTCATTTTGTTTTCTAGGATAAGAGTTTCATGTTAGTGGTGAATAAAGTTTATTATTATGTTTACCTTAGATAGTATTTTAATCTGGGATGGTAACTCTGAGCAATCTTTGCTGTGAGTCATTTACAGATGGGATCCTGGGTCTCCAGCTGCTTTGTCCAGGGGTTTATCTCTGGTAGGCACTGGAGAGGGGCAAGTGAGTGAATTTAAGCCCACCAAAAGATTACACATGTGCTGGCTGGAAGTGGTTTCACAATGACCGTATGACTCTAGATTAGTTTTGGGCATGATACTTTTGGGGATCTTTCCATCATAAAAGAAATTTTAAGCTTATGTGCTATAATTTGATCATTTTCCACAATTATCATAAATGAGCTAATGCTGAACTACAGGTTTTTAAGATGAACATTTAAAAGTTGTTAAGGAGGAAGGTAGTTGAGAGAAAATATATGTGCATTATCATTAACAAATGAGGGACGGGGGTGAAATTAACAATGGCTCAGATTTAGTGGGTAGCTGTAAAGATTTAAGAGTGTGAACGCCAAACTTCTATGAAATTCATAAAGTTTGAGACTTTGGTAGACCTAACTAGTAACCTGAAACTTCCAAAGCAGAGCTGTACTGGGCTGTCTTCAAGGATAATCGCCAACTAATTTAGACCTAAATGTGCTTGTGGGCTGCTGCTGCTATTGGAGTCACAAAGAGATTGCTGCTGCCCTTTTTTTTTTTTTTTTTTTTTTAAGACAAGTGTGAAGGGCAGGTGAAATCTGCATAGATTATAATGTGAGTTTGCCTTGTTTCATCCAGAAGCTCAATGCTTGCATTTTTTTTTTTTTCCAAGATCAAAAGCGCTGTGAAGAGATGACTCCCTGCCTCCCTCTCACCCTTTTGAGGCCCTGGGCAATTGCCCAGACTGCCACATAGTTAAGACTCTATGCTGTTGATCTCAGATACTTGTTGGTAGTGAAAAATGCAGAGAGAATGTATTCCTAGTACTGGTATGTGTTTGAAATTTTATGTTTGGATTATGTAATGAGACATAAAATACACAAAGCAATTTGGGAGTTTTTATAGTTTCTTTTCATTTGACACTGAGTGGTTGTAATAACTCTTAAAATCTGTTTACCAGCACTAGGAAACTAATACTGATGGGTCAGTTAGCGGGTAGCATTAATAAGTTTTGATATATTTCTTGTAACTTAATTAGCTGTGGATGGATTGGGTTATGCTGAGAGTGTCTCAGGCATTTGCCCATTGCAACAAAAAAATTTCCAATGCCATTTTATTATTAAACCATCTGTATTCCTCACTCACGATTTTGAAGGCTTCCAGCAGGTCTGTAAGTGTAACTTCCATACTAAAGATCACTGTGCTTTTAGTGTAATGAATCAGCCAGACTGCAGGGTACTTGTGAATCATGTGGCTTTCTGGACTACGAGGTGTTGCTTTTTCTGGCAAAGATGTTCAACTCAGATGTCGTAACCCCTTTCACAGTGTGTGCGCACCCATGACAATAATCACAATGTAGTCGTCAATGTTAAGATACAGTCATATACCTCAGGCATGCTCTGAGACATAAGGACAAAAAGTGATTATCTTCAATCACCCAAAAAAGGCACCAGTGCCAAACCACTGTGCTGCTGAAATAAGTTGCTTAATATAAAAACTTTAATTTAAAAACAAGTTAAGATTTTTTCTGAATACATTGCATTAATAACTTTAAAACTATGCAGAATAGTTTCTAAAATGATTATAGAAAACAGTAGGACAACATGATCTAATATATAATATATATTTTTGGTTAATTGTGATGGCCTGGACACATTGGGTCCCTTCCAGCCCTATGAATTGATTGATTGATTGATTGATTCTCCTTCAGTCTAAGTGTCTTTTCTGTAGAGATCTCTATTCTAGCAGCCACTTCACTCTTTCTGTAATGACACTGGTTGCTATTCAAGTTCCAAAGGGGCAGGTGTGTTAGTCTAGTTCAGCAAAAGAAGCAAGGAGTCCTGTGGCACTTAAAAACTAACAAATTTATTTTTCGCATGAGCTTTCATGGGAGAAAATCCCACTTCGTCAGAGAATATCCTTCTTCTTGGCCTCAGTCCTGAAAAGGATTCTGTGATTTCAGTGGGAGTCCACAAGTGTCCTCCCACCTGCATTCCAATGCAAGGTCTAAGAAGCATTTTGTTTTTATAGTAGAAGGAGACTGTTGAACCTCAAAATGCTATATAAGAGGAAGGAAGCTGAAATACTGTTTTAAAACTTGCACCTTCTTCCACTGACATCCTCTTGGTTTTCCCCTCTCCACATAAGTAATGGAATGTTAACTCTTCTATACTGTTCAGTGTCTAGGTAGTGCTGTGTATCATACCTTGTCTGAGCATACAACAGCTGTACCTGGAAAAATATTAAAGGATCTTACAGTGAATATGTCTGGTATGTGTCTCTCTAAGAAGTAAGCACTGGTAAAGTCATATCTATACAGAAGCCTAAATAAGCAAGGAGCCCTGTGGCACTTTTAAAGACTAGCAAATTTATTTATCGCATGAGTATTCATGGGAGAGATCCCACATTGTCAGAGGCTTGAAGAAGACACTTCAAGCGTCTGATGAAGTGGGATTTTCTCCCATGAATGCTCATGCGATAAATAAATTTGTTAGTCTTTAAAAGTGCCACATGACTCCTTGCTTGTTTTGCTGAACTTGACTAACATGGCTGCCCCTTCAGTATTTAGGAGCCTGACCTGCAAACTACCATGTACAAAGTTTCCATAACATGGTGTCAGAAATAAACTCATGTCAGAGGGAATCAGAAATAGAAGGAAAGCAGCCACATAGGTTGCAAACACAAGGAGAGGAAAGCAACAAACATTGTAGAATCTTATCAATATGCCACTTAGTTACCCAAAGAACTTGTATTTTGACAAACCTTCACAGTAGACAGACTGGAAGCAATATTTTGTAAGATTTTGAATTGCTGCAGAACTCCATTAGGAAACTGGAGATATTCAGTATTTTCTGTAATTCATGCTATGGGAAAGCCTGTAGAGAGCTTTTTGTCTTTTTGCCTTTACTGAAGACACTCCCAAGGATGACTGTGAAAGAGTTGTGGCTATTTTTGATTCATACTTCATAACCAGAGAGAAATGTGATTTATGAAAGAGCATATTTGTACCAGACAATTCAGGAATCGAGAAAATGTTGACTCTTATAGAAGAGATTTGTTTACATTAACTAAAAACTGTGCGTTTGGGGGAATGGAAATATGTGGGGAGGCTAATTCTAGGTCTTGCAGATTAGAACCTTTACCAGTGATTAAAATTGTAGATAGACATATCCCTAAGCATGGCTATCCAAATATTTGAGGAGACTGAACTTGGAAACAGCAGAACAAACCTGAAAAGCAAGAAACTCATTTAGAAGCTGCAAACAGATGTAGTACGTGTTAAAAATAATTATCACAAGACCACTGAGGCTAAGGGGCCAATTTGAGACAAACTATTAAGACTTTCTCAGTAAATGTACGTGATGAACATTTTGTAGCTCATGATGTGAGTCCAGCCAAAGGTAATATATGTAGTAAATGTGCAAAATATGAACATTTTGCAGCTGTTCTCTGTATTAAAACAGTGAGACAGCTATCTATAATTACAGATAATCAAGAACCATTTTTCTGGTATCTATCACATGATGACAGAGACTTCCTGAAGAGGGAAACTGAATATTCATAGAAAGACCATTGACTTTAGAACTGACTCAGGACGGATGTAACCACCATCTTGGTTGGGATTTACAATCACCTTCAGCTACCCCCAAGCTCAAGTATTCTGAGCAGCATGGAACAGTTCACTCCAGAAACAACCTACAAAGAAAAGATAATGCATTATGAGTGTATGGCATAAGTTTGGCAACCTTCTTAGCAGTAGCTATAACAAGCCTGATGAGAATGGTGGAAGAACTTGGGGGTATTGAACCTTTCAAAGGAGATCCAGTACAAATAACATTGAGACAATGCTGGCTCATATGGTGTACATGAACCTCACAGGATTTCTGTAATTCACAAAGTGGAAGGAAGAAGAAAATGAAGCTGCTGGCATTATCAAGAAAAGCTGAGTCAACAGCATGGGATGCCCCAATGGTACTGATTATTTTGAAAAAAAAAGGGGGGGGTACTGAGTGGATTTTAGAAGATTTAATGAAATAGAGGTGAGAGAAAAATGCATCCTCCCAGCCTCCCACCATTGAAAAAGTTCTACAGTATTCTCTCCAATATTTTCATCAGTGATTTAGATGATGGCATAAACAGTACACTTAAAAAGTTTGCCAATGATACCAAGCTGGTAGGTGTTCCAAGTGCTTTGGTGGATAGGATCACAATTCTAAATGATTTGGGCAAACTGGTGAAATGGTCTGAGGTAAACAGGATGAAATTCAGTAAAGACAAGTGTAAAGTACTCCATTTAGGAAAGAACAATGTATTGCACACACACAAAATGGGCAATGACTGCCTAGAAAGAAGTACTGCAGAAAGAGATCTGCGTGTCATAATGGACCACAAGCTAAATATGAGTCAGCAGCTTAACACTGTTGCAAAAAAAAAAAAAAAAGCAGCAAACACCATTCTGGGATGTATTAACAGGAGTATTGTAAGATACAAGATGTAGTTCTTTGGCTTTACTCTGCCCTGATTAGGCCTCAGCTAGGGCATTGCATCTAGTTCTTGATGCCTTATTTTAGTAAAGATGTGGAGGAATTGGAGAAAGTTCAGAGAAGAGCAACAAGAAAGATTAAAGGTCTTGGAACCCTTGACTTGTGAGGAAAGATTGAAAGAGCTGGGGTTTATTTAATTTGGAAAAGAGGAGACTGAGCCAGGGACATGATAAATTTTCAAATATCTAAAAGATTGTTGTTAGGAGGATGGAGCAAAATTATTCTCCTTAATGACCAGTGATAGGATGAGAAGCAATGGGCTTAAATTACAGCAAGGGAAATTTAAGTTGGACAATAGGGAAAAATTGCTAACTGTCAGGGTGACTAATCATTGAAATAAGTTGTCTAGGTAGCTTGTGGAGTCTCCATTATTGGAAGTATTTAAGAGCAGATTAGACAGATGCCTGTCGGGGTTGGTTTAAGAGGGTAGCTGTCCTGCCATGAGTGCAGTGGACTGGACTCAATGACCTCTCATGGTTCCTTTCAGTTTCTATGATTCTAAGATGAATGCCTTGACTAGATTCTGACAGAGTCCTTTAGCCAGTGAGTTCTGAATTGTTTATATTTGTCACAATGTTTGGGAGGTTTTGTTGTTGAAGATTACCTTTTGGGAATGCCAGTCCACATGAAATTTTCCAAAGGAAGGTAGCAGAACTGTTAATGAATACATATAGCATTGAAGTTTTCATGGATTATATTTTGATATATGGGTCTTTGATGAAAAACACAACAAAACCCTGAAAGAAACTCTAAGACTAATGTGTCAGTCCGGATTGAAGCTAAACTAGGAAAAGCACATTTTCCACCTACTTCCAATTGAGTTTTGGGGCTAAACAATAAACAAAGATGGAATTAGTCCTTGCCCTGAGAAAATAAAAGCAGTTGAGTATACCAGAACTGAGTTGTGTCCTAGGGACGGCAAATTATCTTAGTCAATACCTACAAGACCTTTTATTGTGGGAAAATCTTTGAATGAACTGTTTAAAGTCCAACACATTGTGACTATTCAGGTCAAATAATAAAAAGGAAGTGATCTTAACAATTCCAGTTCTCCAGGAGTGTGATGTGAAGAGACCCACAGTGGTCAGCACGAATGCAAGCAGTTATGGCCTTGGGTAGTTACAGTTGCAACAATGTGGATTTGAGTGAAAGCCTGTTGCATTTCATTCTCACACACATTCAGAAGCTGAAAAATGATATGCACAGATTGAAAAGGAGGCCCTAGCAACCATATAGGCATTTTACATACATTTGTGTGGACTGGATTCTTTTGCATTGATAAGAGACCATAAACTGCTTGTAATCTCATTGAACAGGGGAAATGAGGATCAAATACTGCTGAGATGCTAAGGTCTTTGATTAGTTGAATGTGTCTTCACCCAATCTAAATACACTCCTGGGGATGAGTCTTGTGGAGCAGGCATTCCTGTCAGAGTTGAGTATCACACTCAACTTCCTGTGCGGTTGAAGATGATAAAGATGTACATGGGTGCTAAGAACACATACAGATCAGTGCCAAAAAGAGATTACACAAGTTACAAGAAGCAACCTTAACAGAGATACCAGACATTCTAAACTAAATTAAGGTTGACTGGCTCAAGTATCTGAAGGACAATAAAAAAGTCACAGGAGTACTTTGGGGCATGTGGATAACTAAGCCAGTCAAATGGATTCATGTTAACAGGTGATTGCATTGTAGTTCCCAGCAACATCCAACAGTTTTTTCATTCTTGCCAAAATTGTGGCAAATGTGTTAACATTTTCACCGCAACAAGGAAAAAAAAAATTAATTGTGTTTTTATAGAATGTAGAGGGGTAGAAAAATACACAGTAATGTTTTGAATTATTTATTGATAGAAGTAATGAGAAATCTGACATTTTTTCATTAAGTAATGCAGGGAAGTCAGGCATAAAATCAGACTACCTTTCAACTCCACCTCTCCACTTACATGTGATGGTCTTCCAATCTCTCTTTTTCTTTGGTGCAGTTGCTGCTGCAGTGCTGGCTTCTTTACCAGTTTGACTAGGGCTTGTGCTTTCTTGTGGTCTCCTTGGCCATTTCCTAATTACAAATTTGTCCAGGACTGAAATAAGCGAAAAGTATTTTGATAAATTAAATAATTTAAATTGCAAAGTTTCCAAAGTGAATACAACAAAATGTAAGAATGGTACATTAATAAGTACATAAAAATTAGAAGTGATTATAATTATAAATAAGAGAAATAAATAAGAAGCTTACTAGTACAAATTTGTGCTTGTGGGCATATATAGCATTCACTGTGTTAGCTTCTTGGAAACTCAAGAAATTTACAGTACGCTTGATGCTGACTAAAGTTGTTCTAAATTACACTATGCGACATTCAGCAATGGTCGTGCATGGATTTTACTTACAGTGCAAATACCTATTGCAGCATATACTATACTAAATGCTGTATAGGACCCAAGGATAAATCTGTGATTGTTAAGGGTAGAGAGGTGCTAATTAAGACAATGTCGTTATTTTGTATCGTGTAAACACACATATGCAAATATAGTGTAGGCACAAAAAAGGATGCTTTTTTAAACTGGTACATGTATAAATGAATTTTATTAAAAATATTATTTAAAAAATATGAGGTAGAAGTAAAGCACCAATTCACCACAGGTCAATAGCTGTTTCACCACATGCGGTGAGTGGCAATTTCGTTGGACGCCATGGTTCTAAATGAAATGAGAGGAGGAATCCTTAATCTCATTTATGGAAGACACTAAGGGCTAATTAAATGCTGTGAACAGGCCAACCAGTCAGTATAGTGGTCAGGAATCAGCAAGGATACGGACAATAAAATGTCTCCATGTGAACATTGCAGAACTAATAGACCAACACAATACAGAAAACATATAACAGCAACATCTTTACCAGACAGACCTTTGGAAAAGACTAGTTGCATTGTTACCAGGTCATAGTGGACTATTTTTCCAGGCATATATGAATAACATATTTGAAAGACATAACATGTCTGTTACCGAGAAATTAAAGTGCACTTTTGATCATTTCTTTATTCCAGAACAACATAGTCCATAGGATTGGACTATGAATCATAACTTGCTGCAGTAGAGTTTCAGTCCAAACTAAACATGATTCTGATCATACTACTAGTAGCCTACATGTCCCACAAGTGAATGGAGAAACAGAGAGAACTGTACAGGCAACCAAGAAATCCTGCATTGGGAAGAGTCATTCCTTGCTCTTCTGAGCTGCAGATCAAAACTAGTAACAACTAGTTAATATAACCCAGCATAACTCCAGATAGGATGACAATTTTTCCAGCTAATTTTTTTCTGATCTCTGAAATAGCAAAACAGGAAGAGAGTAGTCGAATCAGATAAAAAGGCAAAGACTGCTTACAAATGTTTTTAACACCTCTGCTTAACATGCAGAAGGTCCTGGGTTCAATTCCCAGGGGGTTGGACTCGATGATCTCACGAGGTCCCTTCCAGCCCTATGATTTGATTTGATTTGATTTGATTTTGACAGATGTCATTCAGCTGAAGAACTTCTAGTTTTAGAACCTGCTGATTGTTTTGCGTCACACTGGATGGAGAAAAAGGATGGAGAATTCCAGCTATCACAGAAAGAATTCATTGTCCTTGAGAGTGGCAAGTTCATCAGAAATTGTTGACAGTTACAGTTTGTTCCTCACAAAGAGCAGTCAACAGAGGTGGCAGATGCGGAACCAGTAAATGACTCAGTTTGCGAGCCAAGCAGAGACAGTCGCCTCAGCTAATGGATGGACAGACAGACAACCAAATTTTCACAAATTCGGGTCCCGTAATTAGATAACCAGTTTGATTCAGAGCCACTTAGCAGATTGATATGTACTGAAATTTACAGGGAGCACTGTAGCATAAATTTGAAAATTATTGAAAATGGTAAGAAGGTAAAAACTGAAAGGAGGAGATGTAATAGAATATTAAACTGTATTATACAGTTCAGTCACTAGATGGTGCCATGTGTAACATACCTTATTTGAGTGTATAGCAACTATACTTGGCAGTTTATTAAAGAATCTAATAAGGAACACATCTGGTGTGTGTCTCTCCAAGAAATAAGCTCTTTGGCCAGTCTGCATCTCGTACAGCAGGCCCTGATTTGTTAGTAGCAGCTCTGCAATCGACAGTGAACAAGGTGTCTATGATGGCATAGATTCTTTTTTTAGCTGAGCAGGGAACTCTGAAAACTCTTCTAATTCAGTTTTAAATAATGGCTAATCTATGAAAGGGACCTGGTTGCTCCTTTAGCACTGCCAAAAGAGGGAAGAGGGAAAAAAAGACAAAATAATTGCAGTGGCTGTAGGAATTTTATATTTATTTTGGTGATAAGGTGCTAAAGGTGTGCTAATGAGAAGTAGCGTAGGGTTGTGACATCATCAAAAGACCCAGCCCCCTGTTCAGTGTGGAGCTTTGCCTTCGGACACAGTTTGTTCTGTACGTGCATGAAGTATTACATTGTGCTTCATTTAAACAAGATTCAGTAGAAATATTCCCCTTTGCTTCCCTGCCCCAAAAGTATCTTTAATTTCAACCCATAGCCACTAGCTATTTCTCTCTGCCACAAGGTTGTTTCTTTTTTGATTGCTTGTTTGTTTGTTCTAAATGTTCTCTGGAAACTACACCATAAATTTGCATGTGTTCGAGTTTTTTGTCAAGTTAAAAATCATTTTTAGATTTGTTACTTTGATTTATTCATTTACAAGTATCCCTTAATTCATGAGACCAGTTAACTACATTATAATAAGCCAAGAGATGACCAAGTAATTCGCCAGAACACCCAATCTCGCATTTGATAACTTTTTTCATTGCGTTTTCTGAATTACTCCATATAAAGAATTTAAATCCTGACAGACTTTATCTTTATTTCATGTGAGACAGCTACGATTCAGAAAGCAGCTATGTGATTAATTTTAAATTCTATTACTGTAAATGTAAGTGAAATTCCTCCCATGTAAGGAGCTTGGGGCTGATTTTTTTTCCCCTAGAGGTGGAGACCACCCACAATTTCATTGGAAGTCAGAGCTGTAGTTGCACCACATCAGTGAAAATGTATAAATGCAGGGGACTAGAGTAGGTGACCTCATGAGGTCCCTTTTAGTTCTATGATGATTTGATTCTGTAAAATCAGGATCTATGTAGTAAATCAGAACTTTCAGTGCTTTGCTCATGGTTGCTGTGAATCTATTTATATTATAAATGTTGGACTTTCTTTCACTCCAAATCAGTTTGTTGAGTACCTGCTTGTTTTCCTTTGAATTAAAACCATCAATATGTGCTCATATTTTAAGATTATTTTTACTTTCTCAGATAGTTTTTGCTTAAAAGACAGTGTGATTTTTTTCCACTATAGCAAACTGTATTTTTAAATTCCTGCCTGTATTGTGAATCTGTAAATATTCATAAACACAATAACTATTACTTCCCAATGCCTGTGGCCATCTGCTTTAGATAACAGTTCTCTAGAGCTTATTAGCCGTACAGTAAAATGCTGCTCTTTGCTTTCTCAGTTGGAGCTCTGAAATCAAGGGTGTACAGTTATAAACTCATGGCCTTTAAGGTCAGAAGGAATCATTATGGTAATCTGGTTTGACCTTCTACACAACACAGTGGGGGCATAGCCAACCCCTGTTTTCTGGCTGGGCCCCTGAGTCAGCAAAGTGGGCTTGGCCAAGGGCAGATTCTGGTCACGTGGCCAGAGGTTGCTTGAGATGCCCCAGTTGCTAGTTAGGAAGTAGAGCTGAAGCACTCGCTTATGTAGCAAGTGGAGCTGTGGGAAGAAGGAGGTGGTGAGATGAGGTGCTGCAGTGGGTGGGCCTCATCTTAAAGTGGGTGGGCACCAACCCACCCAGGGCTGCCTGTCGCTACACCACTGCAGCACATGCCAGAGGATCTCACCTGCCCATTTCTGTACCCCTAGCCTATGAATGAGTTATTGAAGTCTTTGAATCATGGTTTAAAGAATTTTAAGGTATAGAGAATCCGCCAGGAGCAAGTTACATTGTTGTCACATTTATACTTCATGTCTATAAAGCCAGTGTTGTGTACAGTTTTGTAAGTTTACTTCATCATTTTTCTTGTAGGTGTGGCTTCTATGACAGTACCAGTATACATCGCAGAGGTCGCTCCTCCCCACTTAAGAGGCAGATTAGTTACCATTAATACTCTCTTCATCACAGGAGGGCAGTTCTTTGCAAGTGTTGTTGATGGAGCCTTCAGCTACCTCGCAAAGGATGGATGGAGGTTTGTAAATTCTTGCATTTAAAACTGAAAATAGAGTTTTCATGACCTGGGAAGAAACCAGCGAGATAACTGAAGTAATTCTAAGTTGTTGATAGCTAACATAATTCATGTTTGTAAAACAAAGCTATTGTGACAGTTTGTATTCTCCCATTGCCCTGTCCAGTACCCTTACTGGTCCCAGAGGAATTCAGATGTCTCAGTGCCCCCCCCCCCCCATTATTTGGATTACATTCTCCTCACAATAAAATTTCCACCCGTGAATCATAAATTATAGTGGTCTCCAACCACTCCATTCAAACTTCCTTTTGTTTTAGGTGGGGGTTTGTGTTTAATTTAGTCTTAGGTAGGGAGAACTGAAGGGTTCCAACCATCAGAGAGGTCCATGACTTTTGCAGTCATTAGTAGGCCTCAGTGTAACAGTGCAAGGCAGCAGAAGAAAACTTTTTTGGAACGGGGATCTGGGGAGGGCAGTAGCATGGGAATCTCTCAGTTAAATGACCCCACATTTTAATAATTAATGCTTCATTGTGCCTCCAGGAGAAGCACCAAATTAATCATTTTGATTTCAGAGTACTTACATGAGTCAAGTTTAAAGCTACATGCTAGAAGTTTCCATTCCTGCTGCTTCATATAAAGGGTAGGAACGTACCTTCTAGCTATTTTTCTATACTGGTGCATGCAAAGTGTAAAAAATATACATTTTCTTAAATACCCTTTTCAAGTTGGGTCCTCTAAACGTTTATGTATGCCATGCACTATTTCCAATAAAATGTGACAGATGGAGACTGTTTTTTAATTTGCTTCAGTAGTTTGATCTCTAGTTCTGGAGGAAAAAACAATCTGACCTAGAAAGTATTTTTAAAATGGTTGTTTTTTGGATCCTCTGGCTCAAATGACTCCATATTTGTAGAGCCCTGCAAATACGCAGATATCCTCATTATATCTGCATCTGCGATTACAACACGGATATCTGCGGACCATTTTTTGAGGATGCAGATTGGACACAGGTCCACATATTTTTATCTTCACAGAGCTAGAGCCCTGCAAATATGTGGATATCTGGATTATATCCGCATCCACAGATACAACACAGATATCTGCAGACCATTTCTCGCAGATGCAGATCAGCTAAAGATCTACATACTTGTATCCATGCAGTGCTCTATATATTTGGGTTACTAATCCTACCTTGCACCCTCCTGAGATATACCTAAATTTCAAAGAAATCTGACTAAGCTTGTTGATTTTAGCGGGTTTAGAATAAACAGAGATCATGACAAAACTATAGTGGTGCTGTACTCCTTCAATAAAGCCAGTATGTCTCTTGAATTTAAAATATATTAAAGTAAATATTGATGCCTTAAAAAGTTTAAATAAATGTGGCACTTAAAAAATGTATGCCTAATATTCTTGCTTTTAGCAGTAATTATCTGTTGAATGTTGGATGACGTCATTTGTACTCGAGGGCAGCATTCTTTTTAAACCATGATCTGAGAATACGTCAGCTAATATCTTTCGTTCCACTTTGTGAATTTTGAGTTTTTCTTTATTAGTTTTAGTCTGTTGAGCTTTGATTGAATATCCTTCCTATGGGGATGTATATTTCAAAAGAGTAAAAATAAAAATAAGGTATGCAGTGAGAATGTACCAAAGTCTTGGCTTAATGCATTATAACTCTGGCTTTCTTTTTAAAGGATGACTTGTAAATTTGTTCACACAAGATAATTAAAATTGAACTACCTAATAAAAGAGGCTGGCAAGTCCCTGTGCTAGTGCCACCCCTGAATCCTCAACAAGGGCTGAGATCAGGGTCAGAAAGATGCCAGGGGTGAGGCCGGCAAGGGACAGGAGCCATGAGCTCATTTCCATGCTGACCCTGCTCCTCCAGCTGGGAAGCAGGGCCAGCAGGGGACAAGAGCCTCATGGCAGGGCCAGCAAGGGGATCAGTCATGGTGCCGCAGGGCCAGGAGCACTGCATGCTGCTGTGCATAGGCCCACATGTCAGGTTTGGCATGCATGCCAGGGGTTGCTGACCCCTGCATTAAAAGATCCTTTTAATGCTTAGGAACTTACTTTTACTTGTGTGTGTGTGTGTGTGTGGGGGGGGTGGGGGTGGGGGGGGTGGGGGGGGGGTTCATTGGGCACAACTGTTGATGAATAATAGCATGTTGGTTGCTGAGTATTCAGAAGAATTGACTCTTGGAATGCTTGGGTCTGTATTTCATAGCTTTTCAATCATATCACTGTAGAGCTTCACTAACTGCCATTTAAATACAGGTTTAAAAATCTGGCAAAGGACTGCTTTCCGCTCCCCTAAAATACTAGTATATAAGGGAACAGAAAAGTCTTTACAAGTATAAATCATTTATTTCTAAGTTGTTTAACAGATCACAGTTGTATCTGAGCATGAAGTAGTGATTACCACAATATTAGATTACATTTTAAAGTGCAATGTGGGAAGTACAGTATACTGCAGTATGGAGAAGGGGTAGGTCATGTGTATATATGGGAAGGGAGAGAGAGCAGTCTATTTATAGGTGGGGTGAACATTACATTCCATTGAAAGGCCCTGTTTGCAGTTGCTTATAACTTTGGTAAACTGTTTGGACTGAAATTTGCATGCCAGGTGTCTTGCTCAGGCAGGATATTTTTTTTCTGGAAAATTTCAGCTAAAATGGTTAAACCATTTCTCAGGATGAAGGTAGGGAAATCCTTAGTCTATTCAACCTTAATTTGGCCCTGTTGTGTGCCTTCTGAATGATTTTAGATGTAACCACAGACTTTTTTTTCCCCAGAAGGTCTCTGCTTTATTCAGTTTACAGAGTGGACAGTGCTCACTTGGTGAAAAGCTATTCAATAGTCTCTCTTTTCTCACTGATCAGTGTGTGACACCATACATTAATTACTTCATACTGTTAAAACTCAGACCTGTAGACAGAACTGTTAATTTCCTCATTGGCTCTTTTATGGTGCTCCTGATTATAGTGTTTCACAAATATCAATTAATTTATCTTCACAATACACTTGAGAGACAAGGAGGTATTTATTATTGTGATTTTATTGAGGAGGTACCAAGGAACAGAGAGATTAAAGTTCAAAGTTTCCCCATATTTTGGGTGCCCAAATTTGAGACATTCAGGCCTTATTTTTCAGAGTAAATAGGATTATATAATAATTTTTGTATTCAAAGCACAATTCTTATTGACTTCAGATAATGCAAATTACATCCCAGTGGCCCCCAAAATGAGGAACGTAACTAGGGACTACCTATGAAAAGTTGGTTTAAGTGACTTTTCTAGCGTCACATAAAAACTCTGGCAGAGACAGAGTTCAGTTCCCAAAGGCAGAAGTCAATTGCTTTTAATTATGAGACCCTCCCTTCTGTTCCTGCAATTCCTACCTTATTTGTTACACACACCTTCTAATTTCTGCAGCAAATACGGCAGGTTCCTACTGACAATAGACTCTTTTAATACGCAAACACGATCTGTTCCCTCAGCATGGTCTATCCTGTGCAATGGATGAAGAAGGGATTCTCTGGAAAATATAGAATGTGATTATTTTGTCACAATCCATATGCCCAGAAGTTCAAATTTAAGTTTCACAGGCAACCTATTTCTGCTATGTCCTACATTTTAGGAGTGTGACTTTGTAACCTTAATGATGTTCTTTTAGTTTTTATGTGTAAAATATATTCATATATATAAAATATATTCTCTTCTCTTTTTTGATCATTTAAAATACTCTAGTTCTTGGACAGCATATTATAAACCATAGTTAAAAGAAGGAAAGGAAAAAAAGCTTATCCTACTAGATGGGTGTTTATATCCCACTTCAGAGCTACAGTAGTGAGTCACTCAGCCTGCCAGATCTGGAAGCTCACTCTAAGGGAGAATGGAGGGGATAGCAGGACGAGCTGCTGAGCAGTGGAAAAGATGGCTTTGATGTCTATGAAAAGAATGAGGCAGCTAGGAACCCACTGTCATGGTTCTTCTGCGGTGTTCATCATCAAACTGCCTGAGCACAGTGTGGGGAGTGCTGTGAAGGAAATCATCACTTGGATTTAAAGGGGGAAGGAGGTAAAAGGTGCCTGTACAGAGAATAGAATGGTGTATACCATAACTACAGAATCCCAGACAAAACATTTTAAACTGCAATGTAAGTAACAGGTAAATCAAAGCTGCAAGTTGAAAAACCTTACAAAAATGTGGCAGTTATCAATAATGTGCTTTCAGAAAGCAAGAAGATTAAGGCTGAGCTTAAAAGGAACCCAAAGATCTGAAAACATGGAAATGAACATTTAAGATAGTCAAGGCAGTTTATTTCAGTAAGGGCTGTAGTGACTCTGGCCTCCTGTTTTCCCTCCTTTGTTGCTTTCTTTTTGGGTTAAACTAGATAGGCATTTCAGACTATCTAAATCATTCAACACTAGAACCATAGATGAGAGCATTTGGAAATCCACCTTATTTGATGTTTATCAGAAATGTGCACTGGAGTGGGTTGGCTTTGTAATTTAGCTTTATACTCCTTGTACACATTTCTCAAGTGTTATTTTATTAACCATCCCAACCATTACTCTTTTCATATCAACATTGTAAGTCACATTGATGGGTCTGGAAGGTATGCATATGTGACTATGCTTGAGCTCTGCAATCACATTGCATAGCTGGTGGCGCAGGAATTTTAATGAAGGGGGGGAATAAAACAACTGCTGTCTGTCTAATCAGGAATTCATAAGGCATTTTTCTGTGGACCCTGCATGACTGTAAATAAGGCCATAGTCAGTGTGAGAGCTGCAAGGCATTTTGAAGAAATGACATTTGTGTAGATACAATATTCTTATTGCTTGATTTTGGCTGTTAACAGGGTTGAGGGAGAGCAGAGTTGAGGTTCCTTGGTGCTTTAACTGTGTGCACCATGCTTCAAGTTGTTTGCAATAAATTTTAAAAGTTACTTTTTTTTACATTTCTTCACATGCTAATTGTTGATAACTCTCATCACAAAGTAGTAGTAGTGATTGGGGTATTTGCGGGAGAGTGGGGAGGAGGGAGAGGATAGTGTTCAGCTTCTTGCATTGAGGTAGTATTTCTGCTGGTGGCTCAAACTTCCTAATTCTCCATTTGTACACACAGTTTCACTTTGTAAATTTCAAAGCACCCTATGCTTTTGTGAAGGGGAGGAAGTAATTTTGAAACAATGCTCACAGAAGTCATAAAATACTTGATTCCCGATTTGAGCCTAGTGACTTCAGTGATTGTTGCCATGGGGAAAGAAGCTGCAGGAAACAGAAAGAGCAAGGAGTGTGCGCTATCCAACCCCTATGTTGTGGGTGCTAAGATTTTAGAGGTACCAGTAGCAGTGGCTTTGGTGAGGATTCTGAAATCATTTGTCTCGTCTTCCAGGAACTGAATATTGTATTAGTACATAATCCTTCGTCTGAATTACTGAGCGCTCCATCTTGTAGAAGAGGTCTTTTAAATCAAGCTAGTTCTATATCTTGACTTTAGCCTAAACACTCCAAAATCAAGTAGTGTTTTAATCAGATGTGCCTTAGTTAATGAGAAATGTATAACTAAAATTCAGGAGCATTTTAGCCTGCTTTTTAGTTGTAGAAGCAAACCAAAGTAAATTTAGCCTGTTTTGATATAATTTTGCATATACGTTATAAACTGTAAGGACATAAACAGCATAAGAGCTACAAAGTTAACGGTTTTCACCAGGTCATACCAAGAGACACTTTTGTGGCTCTTTGTATTCAGGAAGCAGGGAACCCTCCTCTAGCCAATATATTACCATTGTATTCCTATGCTTGTAACAAAAATAGATCTAGCATCTGTTTCCTACCTTTAAAGGATAGTGAGTCAAAGTTCGATAGAGATTGTTTCTTTAAAATTTCTGATTTTCATATCACTAAAATTATAGATACATTGTTACCCTTTTCCTAAAACAAAAGAAGTATTTTCTGTTGCCTAGGGGTTCCCAGAACATATTGGTTCACTTATAACCTTCTTAAAAATTAATAGAGTGAATGGATGGAACAACTAGCTCACGTTTTAGCATTGGTGCAGGTACCAGAGCGTGGGAATCCTGGAAGTTCATTACATTTCAATGTTTTGGAAGTTTAAGAACATTCAATAACCGTGATACTAATAAAACCCCCATCACATTAAAAAAGCATTTAGCTGTTTTTAATGGACAAATAGTCCAAATTATCTTCTAGACCTGATGAATCCAAATAGCTGTTTTAGAACTAGATGCCATTTGTGGTTCTGCTGCTGACTTGCTAGGTGATCTTGGAAGTTATTTAGGCTGTGGTTTTCAAAAGATCTTAAGGGACCTGGAGATCTGAACTCTGAGGCACCTTTGAAAATCTCAGCCTCAGGGTGCCTCAGTTTCTCCATTTATGAAACAGAAATAATAATGGTGCCTTATGAATAATGTTTCTGAAAAGCTTTAAAAGTAGGGCTGACTTCAAAACATTCCCAGGCTTTGTACTGTGACATAAGACCTTTCAAAAACTTCAGTGGAAAAATATGAGAGAATCACCCATACCAGAATCGCCAGTAGTTTTGTGGGAGGCTCAGGTTTAAGTTCCTGCTCCAAATTTAGAGGAATTTAGACCTGGGTCTCCCATATACCAGGTGAGTGACCTAATCACTGAACTATTACCTATTCAGGTGTGCGGGTGGGTCTCTCTCTTCTTTCTCTCTCACATATGTTTTTATATGGCAATTTTTGAAAGATCATTTTTTGTTCCCTACCACAAAACAGAGTAAAATCTCCCTTTGTCAAATTTGGAGCAGGGACTGAACTCAGGTCTTCCACATTTCCAGTGATTCCCCAATTACAGGACTGTTGGTTGTTCTGAACTTGAGGTAAATGCATGTGCTTGTGTCTAATGTTGATAAGAAATCTCATCGTTCTACTAAGAAAACATCTTGGTGACATTTTGGCCAAAACAGATATTTTTTCCTTAGTATATTTTGGTGAAATGCCTCTTTTCAATGGAAAGGTAGTTTAACTCAAGGTGGTTTTTTTGACCAATTTTCACTAAGAATAACAATCCTGAATCAATTTGAACAGATGTTACATACAGTCAAGTCATTTGTAATTCAGTTTAGTATCACTTATTTCAAATGAAAACAAAGTGTCACCAGTGTCATAGAGGGGACTGTGTTTTGGTAACCTTTTTGTTGTAATTTGGTTATAGTCTGCTACAGACTGCGGTTCACATTGCTGGTGGGAAAATCCTTTCTTTCATATAAGAAAAAGAAATTTTGAGTTGTGTATCTGGCTTAAATGTCAAAGGAGTGTGCTCAGTTTTAAGACTGAAAAGGTAGAAACTCGGAGTAATGAACTTGAGGCCAAAATGCCAGCAAACCAAAGTCCAACCAGCCCCCAGCAGTTTTCTTTTGTTTTTTAAAAGTCCCATACCCTTAACTAAAATACATTTTAATAATTAAGAACATAAGAAAGGCATGCTAGGTCTATCTTGTCCAGTATCCTATCTCTCAACAGTGGCAGGTTCCAGATGTTTCAAAGAGAATTTACAGAACAAGGTAATTATCAAGTCGTCTTGTCCAGTCCCAGCTTCTGGCAGTCGGAGGTTTAGGGACACCCAGATCATGGGACTGCATCTCTGAACATATTGGTTAATAGCTACTGGTGGACTTGTCCTCCATAAACTTACTTTAGTAGTAGTATTATTTTGAACCCAGTTATACATTTGGCCTTCACAACATCCTCTGGCAAAGTGTTTTGCATGTTGACTGGACATTGTGTGGAAAAGTACTTCCTAATGTTTGATTTTAAACCTATTTCCTAAGAATTTCACTGAGAGACCTCTGGATCCTGCCTTCTGTGAAGGGGTAAATAATTCTTTTCTATCCACTTTCTCCACACCATTCATAGTATTAAAGTCCTCTGTCATATTCCCCATCCCCTCCCCAATAATTGTCTCCTTTTCAAGCTGAACAGTACCAGTCTTTTAAATCTACCTCATATGGAAACTGCACCGTATTACCTCTAATCACTTCACTTGACCTTCTCTGTACTTTTCCTGGTTCTAATATATCATTTTTGAGGTGGGGTGACCAGAACTGCATTCAGTATTGTGTGATTGTGCCATATAGTGGCATTTTGATATCGTATCTTCCCTTTCCTAACTGTTTCTAACATTCTTAGCTTTTTTGACTGCTGCTGCACATTGAACAGATGTTTTTAGAGCGTTATCCACAATGACTAAGATTTCTTTTTTGCTTGGTAACACCTAATTTAGACCCCATTATTTTGCTTGTGTAGTTGGGATTATATTTTCCTATGTGCATTACTTTGCACTTAGGAACATTGAATTTCTTCTTCAATTTTGTTGCCCAGTCACTTAGTTTAGTATGAGCTCTTCACAGTCAGTTTTGGACTTAACTATCTTTAGTAATTCTGTGTAGTCTGCAGATTTTGCCACCTTACTGCTCGCCCCCTTTCCCAGATCATTTATGAATAACTTGAATAACACAGATCCCTGTGCAGATCCATGGGGGAATGCTGCTCTTAAGCCTTCTACCCTGTGAACAACTTTATGTCTCATCTTTTAACCATTTACTGATTCAAGAGAGGATCCCTCTTATCCATGACTGCTTAGTTTGCTTAAGAACCTTTGGTGAGTGAGCTTCATAGGCTTTTTGGAAGTCCAGGTATACTATGTCACCTGAAATATCCTTGACCACAGGCTTGTTGAACCCTCAAAGAATTGTAACCAATTGATGGCATGTGGTTTCCCTTTACAAAAGCCAAGGTGACTCTTTCCCAACTAATTATGTTTATCTGTGTATCTGATCATTCTGTTCTTCACTATAGTTTCAATTAATTTGCTTGTGACTGAAGTTAGGCTTACCAGCCTGTAATTACCAGGATCGCGTCTGCAGTCTTTTAGAAAAATTGGTATTACATTAGCTTCGTACAGAGGTCAGTTTAAGCAACGAGCTTATACAAGTTAGTCGTTCTGCAATTTCTTATCAGAGGGTGAATACCATCTGGTTTTGGTGACTTATTGCTGTTTAATGTATCAATTTGTTCCAAAACCTTTTTTATTGATACCCCATCTGGCTCATTTCCTTAGATTTGTCACCTAAAAACAATGGCTCAGGTTTGGGAATCTCCCTCATATCCTCTTCAGTGAAGATTGACATAAAGAATTTCTTTAGCTTCTCCACAATGACCATGTCTTCCCTGAGGGCTTCTTTAGCACTTCGATTGTCCTACAGCAGTCTTCCCACTGCTGATGTACTTAAAGACATTTTCTGTCTTTTGCTAGTTGCTCTTTTTTGGCCTTCCTAATTATACTTTTACATTTGACTTGCTTGATTTAATGTTCCTTCCTATTTTACTCTGCCAGATTTGACTTCCAATTTTTAAGGGATACCTTTTTGTCTCTAGCCACCTCTTTTTTATTCTGTTTAGTCACAGCAGTTTTTTGGTCATTTTGCTATTTTGATTTTTTAGTTTGGCGTATACATATAATTTGAACTTTTACTATGGTATTTTTGAAGGGCAGTTCACAGGCATGTTCTCCTTGTGACTATTCCTTTTAATTTCTGTTATCTAGCTTCCTCGTTTTTTGTATAGTTCCATTTTCTGTAGTTAAATGCTCCTGTGGTGGGTTTTTTGGTATCCCCTCAACCCCAAGGATGTTGAATTTGATTACATTATAGTAGCTATTACTGAGCAGTTTAGTTTGATTCACCCTTTAGGCCAGATTCTGTGCTCCACTAAAGATTAAATCAAGAGTTAACTACTTATTTGAGGAAAAATAAAAGATACACATGAACAGTAAAATGTGAAGGGCTATTTTATGCTTTGAAGATGTCTGATAAGTATGAAACATTTTGTTATCTGTAGTGTGTTTTTATATAATTCTACAGCTAAAATACATTTTGTATGGCTTACAATTCACAACATATAAATGAACTGCTAGGTGTGTTTGAAAAACCTCTGTCAGCATCTAAAGAATTTGCTTTTACAGTTGGGAGAGATTTGGATTTTTATTTTTAAGTCAGTGACAGAAGAGCATACAGACAACAGTTTTGTGCTGCTCAGAACAGTGACCGTATTCAAGTGTAAATTATTATTCCAATTTATTTTAAATGTCAGTTATTTGCTTTTGATTTTCTTGAATAAATTATTAAACTTAAGTAAAAGATAAAATAACTTTTTATTCTTCATGTTGCTCTACTAGGTCCCTTTTAATTTTTTCTTCTGTTGCTTGGCAAGATTCTAAGTGCTTGACTTATTATACAAATATTCACCTTACTAGTATTTCAAAGTGGTATAATTAACAATTAACCAAATAGCTGTTTAGCTAACACCTGGGTTTGAGCCCTCTTTAATGGACTTGACTTGGACAGATAGAGATCACTAGTCCAGGTATCACAAAGATTTTCTGACTGAGTCAGTCTTTAGGGTTTCATCAAAGTGAATCTTACTACTTCACCTTTCTACCTTTCTGGTAGAAAATGTCCCCAAATGGATTTCTCACTGTTTGGTTATGAACTAGTAGATAACTCCTCCACTGTCTTTTTAGGCTATGGTTGTCAGACCAGAAATTGTCTTTCTGTGTGTTTGGAAAGCATGTTGTAAATTTTATTTATTTATGTCTATTGTCCTACAAAAATGGAAGCATGGATGAATTGTTACCAAGAACACATAAGGAATAGCACAGGCATTTAGGAACAGAATCAGAAAGGTTAAGATGGCAAATGAATTACACTTAGGAAGGGACATATAAGGTAACAAGTTCCAAAGGGGGAGCCGTGTTAGTCTAGTTCAGAAAAAACAAAGAAGGAGTCCTTTGGCACTTAAAGACTAAGACATTCATTCATTGCATGAGCTTTCATGGGAGAAGATCCCACTTCATCTGATGCTTTGAAGGTAATAAGAGTTCTATAAATACATTAGGAGTAAAAGCAAGATGAAGGAAAGTCTAGATCCTCTGGTTAGCAAAGAGGAAGAGAGAAAAATTGAGGGCATCAAGAAGGCCTAGGAGTTTAATGCCTGTTCTGCTTCATTCTTTACTAAAAAGGTAAATAGTTACCAGATATACAAACAAGGAGTCCTGTGGCACTTAAAATCTTTTTTGCATGGGCTTTTGTGGGAGAAGTCCCACTTTATCAGATGCTAGAAAATGGAAAACTTACAGAATGAGAGGGAAAGACAAATCCTGTGATTAGACTTCACTGCATCAGGTCAGATTACTACAGCAAATCAAATAAGTTGCATAGATTCAGACAGCATGGAACAACGTATCAGAAAGTGTTGAGGCTGAGACAGATGAGAATCACTGTAATGAGAAAGCCAGGTTATGTCTCTATTCAAGCCCATTTCAGTGGTGTCATATTTGCATATGAATTCTAACTCTGTAGTTTCTCTTTAAAGCTTTGGTTTAGAAGTATCCTGTTTAAGAACTGTAACAGACATAGAGTTTCTGGGGAGACTGAAGTGATCCCCTATTAGTGTTTGAATGTCGCCATTTCTGATTTGTGTCCATTTACTTTTTTGCACAGAGACAGTCTAGTTTGTCCAATGTATAAGCCAGAGAGCACATGATGGCATATATCACATTGGTGGATGAGCAGGTGAATGAGCCCCTGATGCAGTAGCTGGTTCGGTTAGGTCATGTGATGATGCAATTAGTGTTGATATGTGGGCAGAGTTGGTAGCAGGGTTTGTTACAGGGATATGTACCTGCCTTAGTGTTTCTGTTAGGTCTGTAGCTGCTGGTAAGCATCCGTTTAAAGTTGGGGGCTGACTGTAAGTGAGGAGAGGTCTGCCTCCCACAGCTTGGGAGAGTAAGGGATCATCTTCCAGGATTGACTGTAGATCCTTGATGATGTGCTGTAAAGGTTTGGCTTGAGGGCTGTAGGTGATGACCAGTGGCGTTCTGTTGTTTTGCTTCTTGGGCTTGTCTTGTAGAAGTTGACATCTGGGTACCTGTCTGGCTCTGTCAGTGTGTTTCCTCACTTCCATGGGTGGGTACTGTAGTTTTAAAAAAGCTTTATAGAGATCCTGAAGGTGGCTGTCTCTGAGGGATTTGAGCAAATACAGTTATATCTTAGGGCTTGGTTATAGACCATGTGGTGTGTCCTGGATGAAAGCTTGAGGTATGTAGGTAACTATACTGATCAGTAGATTTTCGGTATAGGGTAGTGTTTGTGTCCATCGCTTATTTTCACCGTAGTGTCCAGAAAGTAGATCTCTTGTGTGGACTGGTCTAGGCTGAGTTTGATTGTGGGGTAGAAATAGTTGAAATTTTGGTGGAATTCTTCAAGGGCCTCATTTCTGTGGGTCCAGATGATGGAAGTATCATTCATATAGCATAAGTGGAGGAATGGTACCTTGGGACGAGAGCCGAGGAAGTGTCATTCTAAGCCAGCCATAAAAATGTTAGTATATTGTGTGGCCATGTGGGTATGCACAGCAGTGCCGTGTTTTTAAGTGCCACAGGACTCCTTGTTTGTTTTGCTGAACTAGGTTAAGGTGGCTACTCATGTAGAACTAGTTACGAGATACGTAACTCTGTTAATATTAGCAAAAAGAGGGAAGGAATGCAAGCCAATACTGGGAAAGAATAGGTGAAAGAATAATGGGATGTATTTAATTTTGCAGGGCTTGATGAAATTCACCGTCAGGTACCTAAGGACCTGGCTGATGCAATCCCAGAACCATTAGCAATTAAAAAAAAAAAAACACACCACCTCATGGGAGATATAGTTTTAAGTCCCAGGGGACTGGAAAAGGCTAAAACAAGTTTTATGTTTTTATACCAAAAGGTACAAAGCAAGCAGACAAGGGTTAAAACAAGCAGAAGTCTGTACACCTCTGATTTTACCTAACCGTAACCTTTTGTTGCCACTTCTGGTAAGTGCCACTTAGCCCAGTTACCTCCATCTCTGGCATGGAGAGTGAGACTGCTCTCATGCTGTTTTTCTCTGTGCTTTCTTGCCCTTTTACCAGCCTTTTTAAGCTCAAAGTAGAGGTTTTTAAGGGGTCAGGCCACTGTAGCCTAACTAGTGTACTATACAAACAATGTGCATCCAATGTGGATGGAAATTATAATATTAATTGTACAGTTCTGACATTATAACTGCATTTTTATGGCCTTTTTGTTGGCAGAGCTATGTCAGTCAGAAAATACAGCCATGATCTAAGTATCTATGCCAGCAGAAGTCTGTATTGCAGACCTGACCGTCTTTATGATTTAGGCTCTGGCCTTGGAATAAGAGAATTATTAATTTGGTTGGAGTTAGACCAGTAGGCATTTTCCAATGAACAGATCACCTATTTTTCTCTTCAGGAACCTTGCTATTTTTCTTGGAGCAACTGTAGCTCTAGTATTTTTTCTCCTTTTTCCCCCAACCTTCCCACCAGCCTCCTGTGATTTAACTTCAGACTGTCAGTCACAATACTAATTTTAAAAGGGATAGCCATGTTAGTCTAGTCCTTTGAAAAAACAACAAGGAGTTGTGTGGCACTTTAAGACTAACAGATTTATTTTTTGCATGAGCTTTCGTGGGAGAAGATCCCGCTTCCTCAGATGCTTCGAAGATGGGTGAACTTACAGAAAGGAATGAAACTAAATGCAAGGGGGTGTAAAACATAGGATCAGGTCATAGAGTAACAGCAAATCAGAGCAGTTTACAGGCTCAAACCATGGGAAGCCTGAAGTCAAATTACCCTTTGTAATGGGAAAAGAATCCATAGTCTCGATTAAGTCCTGCTTTCACAGAATTTAGCTTGCATATTAATTCGAGTTCAGCTGTCTCTCTTTGAAGTCTTGATGTCCCCTTGCTTATAGGCAGCCCCCTAATCTTAAACAGATACTCACCAGCAACTACAGATCTAACAACAAGAACACTGAAGCAGGCGCACACTCCTGCAAAAAAACATGCTGCCAAGTCTGCCCACATATCTACACAACAGACACCATCATAGGTCCTAATCAAGCCTGCTACTCCATCAAAGGCTCATTTACCTGCTCATCTACTAATGTGGTCTATGCCATCATGTGCAAGAAATGCCCCTACACCTTATATATTCGACAAACAGAACGATCACTCCATAAGAGACTGAATGAGCACAGAGCTGATATCAGAAATCAAAGAACAGAGAAACCAGTTGCTGAGCACTTCGATCTTCCTAATCACTCGATGACTGATTTGTTAACGACTGTCGTTAGAGCTGTACCTGGGACGTCAAGACTTCAAAGAGAGACAGCTGAACTCGAATTCATATGCAAGCTAAATTCTGTGAAAGCAGGACTGAATCGAGACTATGGATTTTTTTCCCATTACAAAGGGTAATTTGACTTCAGGCTTCCCATGGTTTGAGCCTGTAAACTGCTCTGATTTGCTGTTACTTTATGACCTGATCCTATGTTTTCCACCCCCTTGCATTTAGTTTCATTCCTTTCTGTAAGTTCACCCATCTTCGAAGCATCTGAGGAAGTCACAATACTATCAAACAAGAAAAATGAAGAACATCTAATATTCATAAAAACAATAGCTGTGTACCTCATTCACCACACCTCATTTCTGCTAAACTGAACATTATTATGGCCAGCAATAATATCTCACTTATGCTGTTTTTTTGTGTTTGTGCCCATATCCCTTTCTGGAGTAACACATTTGTTAAAGGTAGTGGTTAAAATATAATTTGGGGGGCCTCAGAATCTTCCTAATCTCTGGGCCCCCTTCCTGTATTGTCTGGGCCCCCTTCATGCATGTGTGAGCCCAATTTTTCTAGATTCTGGAATCTGGGCCCTGGAACTCTGACCCGTCAACTTTGTGGGCCCCGTGTTCTGGCTTACTTTAATGCCTGGTTGAAGGACCTGACAAACTTCTCCTGATGTTTCCATGCTAAAGAGCCCAGAACCTAACTAAAACAGCTAGGGGAAAATATTCAACTAACATTTTTTTTTGTGGTGGGGGAAGAGGTTAGATTAGATGATTCCAAAGCATTTTGTGGATTTGTGTTAATTTTGCCAAATAGTTATGATTAAAAAAAAAATCTTTAAAAAGAATTCAGAAAAAAATTAGAATATTTTATTATGACATTTTTAAGTGACACTAGAAACTTTTTTATTGTACCTAAGTTAATTTCAGAATTTTCTCTAATTTTATTTTTAAGAATTAAAATTAATTTTATAAATTTCCAAAATGAAATGTTTGGTTCAAACAAAACATTTAATTTAAGAGGTTTTTTCTTTCAACCAAAACCAAAGAGGTTTTTTCTTTCAACTTTTCAGTTTGTCAAAACATTTAAAAAGTTACATTTTCAGTTTGACCCAAAATAATTTTTTTTTCACAATTTTCAACAAATGGGAAGATCAATTATTTGCTCAGTTCTATTAACAACCCCATTGATTTTATACAGTTTTTGTGATACTTTAGAGAAAAATATGCCAATATAATGATTATAGTAGGTAAGCAGAATTCAAAAGTTAGAAGTAGGAATCTGGTGGATATCAGTGTTTGGGAGATCCATCACTAGGTGGAAGTAAACAAAACATTACGTCACTTAGTAAATAATATGACCCTCATAGGTCAATTTAGATTGGTGACTAATAGCTCTAGGGTAAGGGTCTCAAACTCAAATTACGAGGGACACATGAGGACTAGTACATTAGCCCGAGAGCTGCACCACTGGCATCTTTTCATACAATGATACAAAGTTATAGTCAAAATGAAACAATGATAAATAACATATATATAGCAAAAGTAAGAAAGAATTGCTTCCATTCAAGATGGAGATATCATCAGGAAAACAAAGAGTAAATAAGTAAATACAGTTTAAATTTTGCATTATCTGTTATTTGAGAAATTCTAAGTGTTGTTGAGAGCTGCAGGAAATAACTTTAGGGGCTGTGAGTTTGAGACCCCTGCTCTAGGGTATGCATGGCACAGCTCTGACTTGAATGTGCACAGTACACTTAAAGTTCTACCACCATAATTATGTTGCCAAGAAGCATGATTTTTGCCAGCTTAGATAAGCTGATAAAAACCCTACTACAGATGCAGTTGTACCAATTAACGTTCTGTCACAGGTATGTTTAATAAAAGTCAACGGCAGGTCATGGGCATTAAACAAAAAATTCATAGAAACCAACAACTTATCTTTGAATTTTACTAAGAATACCCTGGGGTCAGAGGGTGGGAAGTAACATTCTGTCTCACAGGGCTGCTACTCTGTTGCCAGCTCCAGGGTCAGGCTGAAGTCATAGATACCACAGAAATTTGCTGAAATCACAGTCCATGACCTCTGTGATTGAATTGAACCCATCCTTATTGTACTTCGCCAAATAAAACTTTCTATAATGGTAATAAATACCTTCATGCTTATGTAACTGTGAATTCAGCTATGGGTGTTACCTTTTCAGCTACACTGGCATAAAAGGGCAAAACAAGGCCTTTGAGTTGATATCTTTATTATTTTTATTGCAGCAGCATCCAGTGTTTTTATGATTGTTACCTCATCCTCCCATCCCCATTCATGTGTCTTATTTACCCCAATTGTGTATATAAAATGAGACTCTGGGCTTTCAGGAGCCCAGAATCTCATTGTCTTTTACGGATTTATATAATACCTAAACATAAGTGGGCCCTGATCTTTGTGGGCTTCCTGGTGACTTAGATAAACATAGAAATGTAGGGCTGGAACGGACTTTGAGAGTTCATTTAGTCTGGTGACTGGTACTGAGGGAGGACCCAGGAGCATTGCCTGCAGTAGCAGGGTCCTTCTGGCCCCGGCCCCAGCTCCAGCTGGGGACCTGGCACTGGGCTGATGCCGGAGGCAGTGTCTGGCTCCAGTCCTGGCCCTGAGCCAGGCCACCATCAGCAGGAGCCCGATCCGGTCCCGCCTGGGGACTGTGGGTGGGCCGCCACCAGTGGCAGGATCCAACCTCAACATGGTGGGGGATCCAAGGCCGGCAGCAACAGGGGCTGGATGCAGGGCCAGGGGCAGAGCCAGCGTGGCAGGGGGCAGGGCTGGCAGGTGGGGTGGTGCCAAGTCCCAAAAGCGTTTTGGGGGCAATGATGCTTCTGGTAGGTCCTGGTAAACCTAGAACATCCGTGCAACAGGTGTTTGTTGACTTACTCTTAGAAACCTCCAGTGACTTCTCTCTGGAAGCCTGTTCCAATACTAAACTATTCCTTGTGCTGGCTCTCCTTATAATCCTATTATCTTCAAGGTGCAATTTGTCCCAGTAACTTACAGATTTGAAAGTTAGGCTAATTGGTCTAGAATTGCTCCAGTACTCTTTGCTCCCATTTTTAAAGATGGGGTACTATGCTGACTCTTCCTCAGTCCTCTGGGACCTCACCCATCCTCAGTTATTTCTCAAAGATAATTGCTAACAGTTTCAATATTGCTCATCTAGTTTCTTAAATACTCCAGATTGCATTTCCTTGTCAACTTGAATACAGCTATCTTATTTAAATACACTTTAACCTGGTAATAGTGATGAAAATAGTAAATACCTTCTCTACTCTCAACTTTCCTTGTAAATTCTAGGTATTACATAAAAGAAAAAAAAAAGAAAGAAAGGCAAAACAGAAAATTTCAACATGGTTCTCCTGTCATGTTTATGTACTCTGCTAGTGCAAACTTAATAGTATTGTAGCGATGTCTCGGAGGAGGAGGAATGTTACAGAAGATATATTAAATTTCATGCTGGATTTTTTTATTTCTGTTAGGTGTTTGGCTTCAAATTCAAAGTCTTATAGAGTATAAGAAAGAAATATATTAGATTTCTGAATGCTAGCTTATTAGATGTAGGCTTTTAAAATTGCCTGAGTGACATCGGAGTCTGCTGTATGTACTGTAATATACAAGTTCTAGATGGAAAGTTATTCAGTTTCCTGACTAGGCAGCTAGTCAACTTGCAGAAGATTTGTGCTTTTGGCTCTTCAGGCATTTTTCCTCACACTCCACCATGATTGGAAATAGAACTTGGGCATTTAGTCTTTCTCTTTTAAAACATTTAACTTATTATTGGAGGTGGCCAAGTAGAAAAGCCAGATGTTAAGTGTATCATTTGTTGAGCTTACTAGTGGTTTTTTAACAAATATATTAGTTGAATAGTATATTATTCTTTTATGGCTAATTGTGTATTACTTTGTGAATACTAGTGTGATGCTTGTCAGATATATTGGTCAAATACTGCTTATCAGCTTTGCCTGTTATAGTTTTCTTCTTTTGATTTCCTTTTCTTTGTAGTGTCCACTTTTCTTTTCGTTTTGGGGTATCAGAATATTGGATATGAGATGAGATATGATTTCCTGAGTTTTCTTGACTCATCCTTTCAACATCTTTGTCATACCAGTGCTAATCTACTCACAAATAAAGTTTGGAAATTTCTACCTGACAGTTAGTAGCCAGAGGATTAAATCTGGTAGCCACAGGTTAATATGAAAGTTTGGAGTGGCTGAATTCTTTTCAGAGTAGTCAATGTCTCTCTTTTCTTTCAGCTACTCTGTGCTGCTACATCTTCCCCCACCTCCTCCATTCTCTACCTTTCTTGCGCTGCTCTTCTGTCTTTGTTAAACCCATAAATATAATTCAAAGATGGCCTATATATTGCTTCCATTTCCTTTCAACCAATGTTTTGGCTTATCACTAAATGAATTTGGGTAGTAGGTCTGAAATAGATTCTTCTAATGTTTGAATGCTGTGTCCCTCCCACCCCCACTCCCCACTTTGGTCATCTCTTTATATTGTACTTCATGAAATGTCCAGCAATGAGATTTTGGTGCCCCCTGTGTAAAGTATTCATCTTGAGATAGAAACACATTTGTTTTGCAGGTCCAGTTCATGGAATCAGTTCAAGGTCACAGGATATATATTAATACAGCAAAAATTAGTGTGCAAGCTACTAGAGATATGTTGGCAGCTAGTACATTCAAGATAACTAATGAAGTGAACAATGCGTTACCTAGATATTTTACTTCAAATGGTCCTGGAACCACTCTAAAGTAGCTATCTTCAGGTTTCCTTCAATGCTTGGTGATTTTGGTGGTTTCACATACAGTAAAAAATTATCTTTTAAAAACAAATTACTCGAATTCTATTCTATTCTAAATTATGCTTGTGAACTTTCTTTTTTGAAATATCCATAATCTCTAAATAAATCAGTCTTTGGTTAGAGAAGCTGAAGGACATTTTATTCTTTAAGGTTGTTTTTTGAGGTAGGTCCTGAAACTGGAGGACGTCTGCCTTTGCCTGATCTATTGTGACACTTTAAGTAAAAGACCTTTTTTGTGAGCTAAATAAATGTTACATTTTTCTTTTTCATTACTACAGTGAAAAGCAAAAAAAACCCAAAAAACAAACACCCCACCAAACCTAGGTCAATTTCATACACATGGAGATGCCTAGGAGTATACTGTGAACAAAAATATGCATAGAAACACTTTCCTATGAGCACATGCAATTGTTAAAATTAGTTGCACATTGGTTGAAATCTGCAGTAGGTTTGGATTTTATGGAATATCCTGGATTTCAAAGTGAAAAACTCCCTTTGCAGCTGAAGCAAATGAATCTGTTTCTAGAAGTATGTGATTGTATCATTTATGTTCAGTAATTCTTCAGTGCAGTGTGCTACACAGATGTAATAGTTTTCAAAATAGTCAAACTGAAATACCAATGTATTTGATTTTTGCAAATATATTACTGCTGCAGATATGTCATTGTATTATTGAAGAAATAAAATGGAAGAAATAAGCAAGCACACAGGTCAGTGCCAGCCTGAAACTCTATAGTGTCAGGCCATTTTTGCCTTCTGTTCTAAACAGCATGCACAGCCAGGGCAAGACGTAACAAGATTGGTAATCAATTGGATTTCAGCATTTCAGGAGTCAGTTCTCCCAACCTTAACTCTGCAGATGATCACAGAATATTAAATCAGCCAGCATATTTATGGCAGAGTAAACTCCATCTCTGCATAAGGGTGTTAGTTAGTTTGAGTTGGACTTTTAAAGAGTCCAGAGTTGGATCAGTCCAAACTTAGGAGATAAACTGCCTTCCAAAACTGAGAAACAAATTCCTTGTAACATGTGAGGGCTCTGTGCCAATTAAAATAAAATTTCTATCTTGCATATGTGCATGTGGTCAGAAAGCTATACATATACCTAATCCTTAGATCCTATGCACAAGTAGAATAACACCAGCTTTATTGACCAACATAAGTGTCATTTTTTTAGCCTTGCAAAACCAGTAAGACTAAGGAGAGTGAGGAGTCTGTTACAACTCAAGCATCAGAAATAGAATTTGCCCTCTCCCTGTGACCTGTTTGCTGTTCTTAAAAGTACACTTTTCATTTTCTCCCCACTCATCAAAGGGACAAAAAGCCCAAGTTCTCCAGAACAAAAGATGAGACTTGTAAATACCTCAGCTTCTTGCCAGGGCTGTTTGTTAACCTAGGAGTCTTGGGGTATGTCTATACTTACAATTTAGTTTGAATTAAGGAGGCTTAATTCAAACTAAATTAGTGCATGTCCACACTAGCTTTCATTAGTTTGAACTAAGGAAAGCCTAGTTTGAAGTTATAAAACCTCCCTTAAGTTTGAAGTGATAGTTAATTTGAACTCATTAGTTAGAATTAACCCAATATAGCTGTTAATTCAAACTAACTGTTAGTTCGAATTAATTGCGGCTTGATTTTTCCCTTTGCAATAGTGCCCCCTACCTGATTCGAACTAGCAAGTCCTATGCAAGGACATGCTAGTTCAAATTAGGGTTTCAAGTGTGGCTATGTTACTTGGGTTTAACTTAATTTGAACTAATCATTAATTCAAATTCAGTTAATTCGAACTAACCTTCTAAGTGTAGACATAGCCTTGGCTACTGTGTCTGACCTGGGGCTTTTATCTCTCCTCTGGTTCTTGCAAGCCCTCAATGAAATGGAAGAGTAGTCTGTCTTTCAAGCATTTCAGAGGGCAGTATCCTCAGCTGTTCAAATCTCCTTCTGGTATACAAGGGGTGGGAAATAAAAAAAATTATGGACTGAATAACACTGTAAAATTATTCTATATCTGTGTAATTCCACTGATTTCAGTGGAGTTATTCCTAATTTACGCTAGTGTTAAGTGACTGTTGTGTTATCGTGAGTGTTCGTAATCCTAACATAACTAGAGGTTGGTGGAGAATTTGGGACTTCTAATGTTGCTTTTACATTTATTTTTGAGGGCTGTTTTCTCCATCTCCTAGGATTTTTGTAAAACAACATGGGAACTTCTTCGGGGAGTATTTCATTTTAGGGCTGTCAATTTCAACTGCCCTGTAAAAATTGCAGTAATAATAATTATTAAATCTTCTGTTGATGTTGCTGAGAAGTGACATCAGCCATAAAGGCAGATGATGTGTTTTAAAGTAAATTGTAAAGAGATTAAATTGAAAATGAATACTGTGGTTTTCTTACATTAAACTAAAGCAGCAGGACAAGCTCTTCAAAATTCCTTTTGATGCTCATGGAAAATCCTGGTAGCTTCTTTTGTAAAGCACACATTTTGTTGTTTAAGCTGGATGATGTGTTTTCAGAAAGTGACCAATGAGAGCTGGAGCACTTGTAGATTTCACTGCTAAGAAAAGAATGTTGAAAATTTGAATGAAAGATATTTTTGTTTGTTTGCAGGTACATGCTGGGCCTCTCAGCGGTTCCAGCAATTATACAGTTTTTTGGCTTCCTGTTTCTTCCTGAAAGCCCGCGCTGGCTAATTCAGAAAGGCCAGACTCAGAAAGCACGGAGAATTCTGTCTCAGATGCGTGGTAATCAGACAATTGATGAGGAATATGACAGTATCAAGAACAGCATTGAAGAGGAAGAAAAAGAAGTTGGAGCAGGTAGGTTAGAAATTTATTGGTATTTCTGCCTACTTATGTCATTAAGGAGGCAAGTAACAAGGAATTGTACATGTGGTACTATGTTGCTTTATCTAAATCTTGTTAATACTTGAAATATTTACACATTGGTAATTTAAGTCCAAACAAATTCATCTGTAAAACTGAAGATGCTGTTTTAAATACTATCCTGATTTTAAGAGAAAAAACGAAGCTATATAAGATTGTATGTTGTCACATTTACTTTAATATATTTGTATAAGAAATGTATCATTAAAGAAGGAATGTAGTTCACAAATAACCTCTGTATGTAAAATAGAAATGAGTCAATTTATGTTTAGGTTAAATGTATTTATTTTATATATTTAATAGAAAAAATTGGGGTATAGAGAAGCATATAAAAATAGAGGATAGGCAAGGGGTGAAAGTTAACTCCTCAAATGCCTGAAGTTATTCAAAGGCTGCGCCCTGGCTGAGCTGAATCTCAGCAAGCAACTGGTGGCAAGACTTACAGAACTAAGCATATAAAATACTAACTGTTTTAGTAAACACAATCTTTGGGAGTCATTTATGCTCTACTTTTAGACTGGTGAGAGGAATGTGATCAGAACGAGTCAGCATGGATTCACTCATGTCTGAGTAACCTCATTGTCTTCTGCGATGAGATGAGGAGCTCTGTGGATGTGGGGAAAGCAGTGGACCTGATATACCTTGACTTTAGCAAAGCTCTTGATATGGTCTCCTACAGTATTCTTATCAGCAAGTTAAGAAAGTGTTGGTTGGATGAATGGACTATAAGATGGACAGAAAGCTGGGTAGATCATTGGGCTTAATGGATAGTGATCAATGGTGTGATGTCCAGTTGACAACTGGTAACTAGCAGAGAACCACAGCTGTTAGTGTTGGGGCCAGTTTTGTTCAGGATCTTCCTTAGTGATCTGGGGGATGTGGTGGATTGCAAATTTGCAGATGTCAGTAAACTGGGAGAAATGGTAGATATGCTGGAGGGTAGAGATAGCATCTAGAGTAACCGAAACAAATTAGAGGATTGGGCCAAAAGAAATATGATGAAGTTCAGTGAGGACAAATTGTAGAATCCTGCTATGAATGAGGGACTGACTGAACGTGCAGCACTTCTGCATAAGAGGATCTGTGGGTTGCAGTGGACAAAAAGTTGGGTGCGTGTCAGTGTGGGCCCTTACTGCTAAGAAGGGTAATGGCATAATGGGCCAAATCACACCTCCTAATTTGTATTGTGCGTGCATGATGTGAAATGTAACATGACAGTGTTACGTATGTTGCCATGGTAACAAATATGTTATGTACTTTGCTCTGGTAACAAAGAAACTAAAACTTTGAGCTGTGTTTCAACACTTATAATCTGGTCAGTTCATCAGTATAGTATGTATAATGAGTATAGCATACATAACATGTAAGATAACATTCGTAGAAAATTAATCGCCATCAACAAGCTCCACAAATGCAAGAAATTAACAGCATCAGTGTAATGATGAATTTGAAGATCAAGCTGGTGTGCGTTGTGCAGCACATGCCTCATACATGAGAAATTATCGATGCAGATTTCATTGATGGTGAAATCGTAAGTGGCAGTAACAAAGGTGAAAGAGTTTTTATACCACACATCAATTTTGAACCAAGTGACGGTAGTTTGCTGTTCAAGATGCAACAAAGTCAATTTCCAGTGATTTTGGCATTTGCAATGACTATGAATAAGTCTCAAGGACAGTCTTATGATCAGGTTTGTGTTTATCTTCCTCAGCCTCATTTTGGGTGCAGTCAATTGTATGTGGAGCTCACTTGGGGAAGAAATCATGAAAATCTGAAAGTTTACATGAAGGATTCGAACGACCAAGGAAAAGTTCTGTGGTCAACTAAAACCATTGCAAAAAAAGTTATAATTAAAGCCCTATTAATCGATTAAAATAAACTATTTCATAAATTCCCTTTTGATCCCTCCCCCCCCATCATTTTTGATGGGTTACAGCTAGTTAGTAGGAGAATTGCCAGGAGAGCAAGTGAAGTGATTATTCCTCTCTATTTGGCACCAGTGAGGCCTCATTTGGAATACTGTTTCCAGTTTTTTAAACCTGCAGTACAAAACGAATGTGGGCAAATTGGAGAGAGTTCAGTGCAGGGCAACAAACTGATTTAGGGGACTGGAGCTCATGAGTTATAAGGGGAGCCTCAGGGAACCAGGCTCTGAAGAAGAATGGGGGGGGGGGAATTGATAGCAGCCTTTAATGACTTGAATGGTGATTCCAGGGAGGATGAAGCTAGGCTCTTCTCAATGGTGGTAGATGACAGACCTAGGAGCAATGGTCTCAAGTTGCAGTGGGGGAGGTCTAGGTTAGCTATGAGGAAAAACTTTTCAGTAGGAAGGTGGTGAAGCACTGGAAGTTGCCTAGGGAGATGGTGAAATCTCCATCCATAGAGGTTTTTAAATAGCAATTTGACAAAGCCCTGGTTGATATGATTTTGTTGGAGTTGGACCTGCTTTGAGCAGGGCGTTGGACTAGATGACCTAGTGAAATCCCTTCCATCCCTCATCTTCCATGATTTTATGATTCCGTGATTTCAAATTCCTTGTATGTCTTTTACATCCCTGGGCTCTAATTCTGCATATGCCTGAGCAGCTTCATTGGCTCTTTAGTTTTTTCCCCTCTAACTTTGCCTGTGGTTGACAAATAAGGAACAGTAATTATAGTAGTTCTAAAGGGAGGGACAAAGTACAAGACAACCTTTTGAAACTCATTATTTCTGAAATCACTGGGGAGACAGCTTTTACCATTTGGAGCTGGTAGGAAATGAAACAGGATTTACTGATGATAGTTTAGCTTAAATTTTTTCCTCTGATAGTACATAATCAGATTCCTGCATTGCAGTTGGCTTGGCATCTGCAACAGATTAAGCAATCTCAGGTGTTTTTTGAGTTGCACAAATTTTGATTGGGAATTTTAAGATGGATACAGCAGGAGCACAAGTCAACTCACTGGCAATTTATATGAGTATATAAGTGTTATTGAGATGACTTGGGCTCCTGAGTGCTTCCACACTTCTCAAAGTCACACTCCAAAGCAAACATTTCAGAGCTAATCTAACTGTAACAGTTTTGTGCATGCCTTAAAACAAGCAAGCAAACATAAAATCCAATAGTCCTTTCTAGATAACTTTTGTTTCATAATGTGTCTTACTTTAAATAAATTAAAGAAGAGGTTACAGCTTTTGTGGTGCCCAATTGTTAATATATAGGAAGTTTAGTGAAATTTAACTAGGTCACAAAGTCAAGTAATGGACAAGTCTCTGACTAGTTATTTAAATTATTCTTTTACTTGCTGAAATACCCAAGAACATCTTGGCTCCTGGTCATGTATCTACCTCTGTTCCAAGCAATATGAAAAGTTCTGATGTAGCAAAGCACACATTGCGAGTGAAATCAAACCTGAAACTGAGTACTTTTCAATTTGTTCAGGATCCTGTTGAAATTATTGGTATCTGGATGAAGACTGAATAACTGGAGTTCCCACCAGTGATGTGCAGGAGTGAAAATGCACAATCCAGATTCACAGTGGGGGCTGCATCAGAATCCTTTCCTTGCCCCCTTCCTTCAACACACTTGCTATTTCCGCCTGTGGACTCGACTAGTGACTGCATCCCCCTCTGTGCTACTTTGCATGGGCTGCTATTTAATCATGTGCCTCTTGACCTTTCCCATGGCCTGCTCTAAATCCCAGTTTATGTGCTAACCTCATAAATACACAGCAGGAGTTCAGAGGTCCCCCCTCCATGATGACTTCATGTATTGCTCTCGCTATATAACATGCTAAGGCTAAATGATGCATTGAGCTTCTGCTGTTGGTAGGAGTTCACCGAAAATGACTAATAAAATTTGACAATTTTGCAGTACATAGCGGTCATTCTAATGGTCTGCTCCTATTCCAGGCTCCCCAGTGATGGGCGTTTCTCTTTGGTTAACAGTCTTCTTCTGGCAGTACTATCCCTAATTAAATGCGTTCTCTGTAAACAATCCTTGAAGTTTCTGGAAACAGAAGGAAGGCATCCATTTCTTCCTTTTGCTCTTGTACCATGTAAGCTGGAATGGTTGTTAACATTTGTATTCTGAACTCAGACCTTGTTTTGGTCTGAATATGTGGAGAAGTGTTTTTGCTCCCTCTGAAATGTTGTATTTGGTTAATCCTTGATTCCCTGAGAACTTGGTTCTGATCATCGGGATCAAAACTGAAATTCCAATCACCAGTAGTGGGTTTCATGTTCCCCTGCTAAGGGCTGATGCATTATTTCTTCATGTAAATTTGTTCCTCCTCTTCACTTGCTTTCAGCTTGCAACAAAGTTTTCTGTAAAATTAATCGAGTCAGGAATTCTTCTCTTCCCCTGGCTTGAATACAAGGTTATTCCTGGCTATCATTCAGTTTTTCAGCTTGTCTATTATCAAACTACACTTTATCAATACTTCTGCAGGAGCAGAGCTCTCCAGTACCACATTTTTTATTTCCTGTAACTTTCATGATGATGATTTAGGTTCTGTCATTCTTTTTTGAGTCTATGGCAATTTGCTGCAATTTTAAACTGGTCTTCTAGAGAGGTCCTAGAAGTGTGCAACTAAAAGTAACTCTTCTGTTAGTTCCTTTTGAAATGCCTTTATCCTTATTGAGAGTTTCAGTGTTTTAGCAGGCATGCTGCCCAAAAAGATAGTAGCTAACGTGCTCCTATGGACATCAGCTGAACCTGCATGTAATGGAAGATGGTGTTTCTGTGATTGTGCATTGAGGAGACAGGGTTCCAAGTCATCCACCTGAGGGTTAAAATGCTGCAGAAAACCTTGTGAATTATTACTGGCTTATGTTGTGTTAAATTAATTTTACCTCTAATCAGGGTGTAAGATGTATTGTTATCTCTGAGACAGGAGGAACTAGGACTTGAACAGAGTAATTCTTTAGGAAAACCTAAGAACAGTGATGTTTGTGTGAACAGCTTAGTATGAAGCTTTTGTTGTCTATCACAAAACCACATTTGAGGAACAGTATAGGTTTGGACCTCGACTTGTGTGCATACTTTGCTGGGAGCAAGGTAGAAAAATGTTTTGCTTACAAGAGAATTTCAGTTTTATTCTTGATTTTTCAACCATTTGAGTTCAGATCCATTTTCCTTATATTCTAGTTTTTGAAAACAGTAAACAGTACTCTTCCCATCTGATAACACATCTTCTGTAACAGATTTTTACTTGCTTTGAGCTGAAGCTAAAGAACAACACTATTGGATGACCTGCAGTTCTGTGAATGTTGGCAAATGAAATATGGAGATATCTGATCTCCCCAAAAATGTCTAAGGAGAGCACTGAGCAACATATTGTGAGATAGCGTAATTACAAAATGACTGCTGCAGAAATTTGGCCATGATTGTGAAAGTGTCAGATAGTTAACTCATTTAAAATAGTAAATAGTAGATAAACAGGGCAGCAAGTAAGAAGCTGTTCTGATGCGCCTTCCATTTGTTAATGTGCCCTTGAAAGGCTGGCTGAATTTGTCTGCCACATCTCTAGTTTCATTGAAAAGTGTACTGTATAATGAGCCATAGTGGTCATGTCCTCTATGAGGCAAATAAGGTGAAGACTGCATATTTTAACAGAACATATTTATTCTATTTGTAACATTTGAGAGCAGTGCTAAAAATGTTAGAGGCTCTCCTGCCAACACAGAAACTGTTGCTTGCAGGGGCTGCATTAATTAAGCTGATAGGAGAGCTCTCTCCTATTGGCTTAGAGCCTCTGCATAGAGAGCTCACAGCAGCAGCTCTAGTGCAGTGGTTTTCAAACTTAGGGTTGGGACCCAGTACTGGGTCGCAGACCCTCAGACACTGGGTCGTGGACCCTGCTGCCACTGTCAAAAGACTGGATGCATTGCTCAAAAATGTAATTGTTGGGTCGTGGGCATAAATGATTTTTTTCAACTGAGTTCCAGTAAAAAAGGGTTTAAAACCACTGGTCTAGTGTAACCATCAGCAAAGACTTCATTTTCCTAGTAGTAAAGTTTTCTGAGAGTTGTATGTAGACATCATTTTTTCATCTTCACAAAAACTAGCTTTAAGCCCTTGTTTTTAAGATAAGATTTTGTATGTAAATCCTTGGTTTGGAATTTTAACCTGAAACTAGAGGCCAAAGGCTAAAGGTCAAATATCTTTCAGGGAAGGGTGCAATGCAGAACTAAAATACATTTCAGAACAAAATCCTCTTTTTTTTTTTTTTTTCCCCGCCAAGAAAGAAGACACTTTATTAAGAGGCCACTAAACAGTCCAGTCCCCTTCTGGGCACTCAAAACAACACTGGCCATTTTTAGATGAAATTTCCTTGAGACATAAGCATGAGAAAAAGGAAATGCCATTTTCCAATTTTCTTGTAAAAATGTTTTCTTCACCCTCTTCTAATGTTAATTCATTTAGTCTCAGAAATTTCATAGATAACCTAGTTCTTGCCCATTATTTGAGTGCGGTGAATTATGTAGTTTTCCTATTTTAATTGAATGAGAACTGATATGGCGTGGCAACCAATTAGTTGCAGTCAGTGGCTTAACCACCCATATTTGGCAAATAAGTATACTTAATACTGAGAGAATAAAAGCTAATATTTTTTTAAAAATTAAAAGAAATACATTTTATGGTACTTTAACCTGAGAGAGATACTGACTAAGAAATCACAGATGTCCCTGATTTCTTTTTAACCCACTGTTATAAATATCAGTGAAAATGACAGTAATGAAAATACTTCAGGAAATTTTTTTTTCCATTCTTTTCAGTTTTATTTTGTGAAGTATCAACTTCAGTTTTCAGCTAGGCTAATTTAGGAGCTATCATGTAACAACAGGGAATGAAAAAAGACTTGATATATAAATCCACAAAAAATGGCAGAAGGATTCAGGTAGATCTAGTACCTGAAACTGCTTTTAACCAAAAAACCCAAAAAGCCTGATTGCATTTCAAGTTTAGTCTGACTATTTCATTGTAAAATGATTGAGTGCTATTAGCAGCATATGCAATGGAAAGCAGACATTTATAGTATTGTGACATTGAGCCTGCAAACTAGTTCTTGATGGTTGGCTCCTGTGCTTTGGCAAGGTGAAGCTAAGCACAAGTGAAGAGGCCTGCTCTCATGAAACAGCTTTTCAGGACTGATACTTATATGTGTAGCTGTATAGGTATAGTAGTGTGAGACACACTGACTATATTTCCTGATCATGTGGTGCCCAGGAGAACAGTGCCTGAATGCTGTAGTACACTAAAATCTTATTGTGGTTGATATGATATTACAGATCTTCCTTGTGGAACTAAAATTGTCCCAATATATTAATTTTGATTAAAACGCTGTGGGATTTTAGTTAAAAGATTTAGCGGGGAACAGCAAATGGCATGAAGAATGTGTTCCTGTATATGCATGCAAGAGTGCGTGTTTTTCTTCATCTATCATCTCTAACTTATTCTGTGTAGTGAGGAAGGGTCACCACTGGTGTTGGGCTTACAGGGCTCGAGCCATGAGTCCCAGCACCTGAGCCCCGGGTGGCGCAGTGGTGGCGTGCAAGCGCTGAGTCCCAGTGCACCGAGCCCCAGGCCTTTTCCCAGGCCAGCAACGCTTCTGTAGTGAGGATTAAAAGGTTGAAAGCAATAATCCTGCATTTCTCCAATAATGAAATATATATTGAAACATAGTCTTATTGTAGTGCATCTGAAAATAAATTGTGTATAAACCATTTAAAAAAGGATACGGCCATTTGCAGTTAAATACAATAGATTACATTAAACACAGTTTAATTATAACACAATTGTGCCGTATGACACAGAATAAAAGAAATTTTCTTGTTGTTGAGTGAACATGGCTTACAAGAGTGCTAGTATGGAAACTGAAATAATTAAATTGTAATATCTATTGTATTATCCACAGTGTAGATTACTGTATGTGAGTCGATCCATTTTGCCTTTTTCTAGCGTTAAGATGAACCCACATTTCTGTGGCACTAAAAGTTCAGTTAAAATGTAGGGAGCTCTGGTTGTAGCTGGTTTAGAATAAAGCTGTCAGCTTGCAGAATAAGAGGTATCTTGTAAGGGAAGCAAAACAGGATTTTATTAAAGGAAATGCTGTACATGTTACAGATAAATCTACAGCAGCTGTGTTAATGGTGGTGGGAGGTGGGTGGGTTGAGAGGAAAGATTTCTCTCATTCCGAAGCACCCACAAGGATTAGCAGCAGTCATATTTTCATTGAAGAAAATATGATTCTTCTTCGAGTGCTGCTCCTGGCCATTCCCTTGTAGGTGTCTGCACACCACGTGCACGGCACACCGGAACATTTTCCCACAGCCCCACGGGGCCGGCAGTAGCACCCCCTGGAGTGGCACCAATGCCACTCCCTATATATGGTGCCGCCGGCCCCCTCCCTCCTCAGTTCCTTCTTACCGCCCGTCGGTCACATGGAACGTCTCTGCTTTGCAGTCTTCCCATCTTGTATAGTCCCACGGCTGTGTTCGTCCCCAGTGCAGCAGGTGCTGTGTAGCAGTAGAAAGGTCTCTACGAGGTCCTCTTATGTGGCAAAGTGGTGGAGATTTGCGCACTGGGCAGGGGACAATGGGCTGGACCCATTCACATTGCCAGTTCACTCTATCCTCGACTATCTGTGGCACCTAAAGTCAACCGGGCTATCGCTGTTGTCCCTCAAGGTCCACCTGGCGGCAATTGCAGCATTTCGCCGCGGGGATGAACGTCTCACCTTGTTTTCGCTACCTCTTGTGAAGAGGTTTCTCAAAGGACTGTCGAAATTGTACCCCCCAGTGCGTGCCCCGACACCTCAATGGGACTTGAACCTGGTCCTCGCGCACCTCGCCAGGCCGCCCTTCGAGCCATTGGCATCGTGCTCCCTTCTCTATCTTTCATGGAAGGTAGCGTTCCTGGTGGCTATCACCTCGGCTAGGAGGGTGTCCGAGCTGCGCGCCCTTTCGGCGGAGCCCCCATACACCACCTTTTTTAAAGACAAGGTACAGCTACACCCTCACCCGGCGTTCAGGCCCAAGGTGGTGTCACAGTTTCACGTGAACCAAGACATCTTCCTGCCAGTCCTCTGCCCTAAGCCTCATGCATCTGGTAGAGAGCGTCGCCTACACGTTAGATGTCAGGAGGGCCCTAGCTTTTTACATAGAGCGGACAAGAACCTTCCGCAAGTCGTCTCAGCTTTTTGTGGCAGTAGCCGACAGAATGCGGGGGAAACCCGTCTCTACTCAGCGGATTGCGGCATGGATAGTGGCCTGCATTAGGGAGTGTTATAAGCTGGCTGGAGTGCCCCCTCCGAGGGTCACAGCCCACTCGACCAGAGCCCAGGCGGCGTCAGCAGCCTTCCTCGCAGGGGTCCCGATCGCAGAGATTTGTAGAGCAGCGACGTGGTCCTCTCCTCATACCTTTGCTCAGCACTACGCTATTACCCAGCAGGCTCAGCAAGATGCGGCGGTTGGCACAGCAGTGCTGCAGTCGACATCCCTGTGACGCATCCCACCTCCAAGGTAAGGCTAGTGACTCACCTACAAGGGAATGGCCAGGAGCAGCACTCGAAGAAGAAGAAGAGGTTGCTTACCTGTAACCGGTGTTCTTCGAGAGGTGTGCTCCTGGCCATTCCGCTCGCTCCTGCCTCCCCTCACATAGTGGGGGTAGAAGGAACTGAGGAGGGAGGGGCCGGCGGCGCCATATATAGGGAGTGGCATTGGCGCCACTCCAGGGGGCGCTATTGCCGGCCCCGTGGGGCTATGGGAAAATGTTCCGGTGTGCCGTGCACGTGGCGTGCAGACACCTACAAGGGAATGGCCAGGAGCACACCTCTCGAAGAACACCGGTTACAGGTAAGCAACCTCTTCATCTCTCTCATCAGCACCTGAAATAGATCTTTTTCCATTTTAAATTATTGATTTCTGTTAAAATTTCATTTATGTATCTGTACAATCAGAAAGTAAATACCCAGGGTAAAAGGAGAATTTTGTCAGAGTTGGCACTCTCTTCTCCGGTCTTATAGGCTTAATATATTCAATGGTCTTTTGTAATGCAGTGTATCTGACATATTTTAAAGCATTGCATGCTCTACCTCAGATGAATTGAACTCATTGCGTAGGTTATAGACTTTCTCAACACTTGCTGAAAAATATAACGAAAGGTGTTAATTAAGAATAAAGATATAAGCTATTTCACTTGTTACATTAATCACATAATACCTAGGACCAGACGTGCTACAAATAGCTGGAATTTTGAAGTAAGAATTTACATTATTTTGAGAAATTTTCCATAATTTGGTCTCTTGAGGTTCTATATTCTACTACTTCAGGATACATAGATACTGTATGCCTAGGTACATTATTCTGAGTGGGTGGATAGCCATGTTTGCCTGCTGCTTCTAAATGTTCAATATATGAGAAAGTATTTAACAGTTTCTTTAAACATTCTGTTAAGGGAGATTTAAAAGTTGTTAACTTTTAGCCTCCAATTTAATGATGTACTGTGTGCCAAGAATTTCAAAAGTGACTTAGGTATTTGGATGCCTTAGTTTTGGGTATCCTTAAGGTGTCTCAAGTTGAGCACCCAAAAACTGATATACTAGTTTATTTTTTATTAGACAGTTCAAAAAAAAAATCTAGTTGGGTAGAAACAATAGAAATAAAGAGTTGAAGAGGATCTTGAGATCGTTTAGTTCATTCCTGTGTGCCAAGGCAGCATGAAGCATATGAAGCAGGAGGTATACCTAGACTAATATTTCCCAAACTAATCTGGCCACAGAAAACTTTTGGGCTCAGAATATATTGACAAAGCACATACATGTTGGCCTGGGGTTGGCAGGTTTTGTGCCAAAACATTGCCGCATGTATTGCTCAAAAATTGATTTAAAATTGTTAGGTTTTTTGGGTTGTCTTTTATTTTACAAAGAAAGAGAAATTATAAGGAGGGAAGAATGAAGGAAAATAATCTGAATGAACAACTGTCCTGATAGGATCATGGTTAAAAATCCTGTAACTAAGTATGAAAATTAAAAATTAAGTACAAACCCAAAATAAAACATCAGTACAACAGTTGAAAGGAGGATGGTTCAGATTGTTTCAACACAGGTTGCATAATGAATGCATTAAAATTATTAGTATACCTGCAATCTGAACACTATTCCAATTCATTTATATTTTTGAGAGAGACACGTTCTTAAAAACCCTTCAGTGACAGCAATTCTGTAACCTCTATGGATAACCAAAATGTGTTTTATCTTCTGTTTTAATAGCCAATGTAATGATGTGATGCTAGTTACGTCAGGACTGGCTGGAGTTTGAGAACTTGATACATGAAATCTATGAAATTTGTTAAATGTAACCCAGCTGATAACTTGCTTCTAATAATACCCTATTGTAAACTATCTTACTGCAATTATAAACATGAAATTGGAAAGATGTTTGACAAATTATATTAGAACTTGATATTTTATCAGTTAATATGAACTTGCTTTATTTCAAAAATGTCTGATAGTATATGTGGAGGATGTGGATGTGACCCAGTCTCATGGAATGGACTTAGTTAAACATAATTGTGTTTAATGAAGTTTGGCATCAGTAGTTTGTTTATATAGGGGCATGAACTGTTAATGCAGCAGTCATATTACCTCAGGCAAAGTGTCACAACACAGTTCCTCTCATTTCTTAATTATTAGCACAGAAAGAATTGGATAAATTCACTCTTTCAGTGTTGTAATTACTTCCTTTGGGTAAAGTCACTGTATCAAGACAAGTGAGAATGTTAATAGTTTCACATAACATTCAATAAGAAATCACTTCTGCAGCATGCAGCACATAGGGCAGGTCTGAATTTTTTATTTCTTGATTTTTATCTGTATGCTCTTTGGGTTGAGGATATTCTCTTTTTTTGTATATTCAGTGCCTGGAAAAAAGAGGGTCTTCATTACCATCTCAGGCTTTGTACACAAACAAGCCTGTGGCCCAGGGGACAAAAGCAGCCCACTCAGTCTTTGAGTGGCTTGTGATTCCTCTCCTGCTGGCTGCAGAAAGCAGCTGGTGCATAAGAACCCAAGCAGAGTGCATTTCTGTGGGTCTAAAAGACGGTGCAGGCTTCTTACTGCAGCCAAGGGGGTGGGAAATGAGCGCTCCCCTTCCTCTGTATCAAGGCATGGCAAAGTACTCCACCTATATCCATAGGTACTGGGATCTCTGCTGGAGCTCGATGGAAGGGACCACTGATCTTCTGCCCCCCAGGCTGCAGAAGGAGTCTAGAGATCCAAGTGGAGCGCACAGGGCTATAGGAGTGTGACTTTGCCATCCTGGGGTAACAACCTGAAAATGCCAAGATCAGGGCAGGCTGCAAAAGAGAGAGCAACTACTCTCAGTACTGGTGGGTGATGTAAAATCACACTTCTTCAACCAGCCACCAGCAATGCTTTTGATCTCCCTCACTGGTTATCAAGAAGCCACAATAAAATATAAACAGCCCCTTTACTGCATTTCAGCCACTGGTTCCCAACCATTGGGTCTAGTAAAGAGAGAAGTTACTTAAAACTCCATGCTCCTTACCAAAAGGGTTTTCCTGATCCCAGAGATCAGCCACATTACCAGATCAATATCAATTTGGATCTAACCAAAAATACCACGCTGCCAGCCAGTTGTCTAGTAACTAATGCTAACAGTTGATTTTATAAAGGAAAAAAACTATGAGAACTGTTAAAGGATTAAAGCAAATTACAAATGTGTGATGATGTACATGGAATTTTAAATCAAGTCCTTGGTGGAATTTGGAGTTTGCTTGTGTAGTTTCTCTGGTGAACATCCAGTATTGAATAGGTTTCAGTCCTTTGGTCACAGTTTCAGTTGTAGATAAATAGATCCAGAGGCAGGTGTAGGCTGAAATAGAATAAGAGACAAGATGCAGGTGGTGTTGCTGCCTTTTTATGTCCTCTGGCCTTTTCCACACTGTTTGTGGAATTTTACAAGAACAAAATGGAGTCCAGAATCACATGAGCAAATCTTGGTGACTCATCAGGTTTCTCCCTGGACTCATTGTACCTGAAAGGATCCTTAATGGGCCATTAAGCAGACAGTTGCTGCAGCCATTCTGTCTGGGGTGCCTCCAAGAAAGGCATCACAGGTTAAAATACAGAAATATCAAACACATATCATACCTTTCAACACAAATATGACAAATGCATAAAAACACTATAATCATTCTTAGCAAATTATAACTTTTCTGTCAGTACCTAACATCTCATATGGATTATTATAATTTACATATTAATATAAAATAATATTATAAATAGTCTCCCTAATCCAGACAGTGTCACAAGAAGGTTTGTAGTTTCCCTGCTTCAGCGAGAGAGGTGGGAGATAAGCAAGCCTCCTTGCTGAACTCCTTCTGTCTGGTTTCAGTGGGAGGTGAGAACTGCTGGTTTATCAGGGTTGTAGAAATTATACCTGTGACAATCCAACCAAAAAGGTTGGGAACCACTGGTCTAACTGATGCAGCATTGTCCACCTGAGCTTGCAGACAGCATGAAAACTAAAGCTCTGAGGTAATGAGAGACTTCCATTACTTTCTTGTGAAGATCTACACAATGTAATCTGCAGCCGGGTGCATGCCGCTGCACTGAGTTAATGAGCAAGCTCTGTATTGTAGAATGCATATCTCCCATTGACATATTTATGCTCCCTTACTGTGATCTCTTTACTTTGCTGCACTGAAGGGAAATGCCTTCCAGTTGATGCAGCATTACTCTTTTTCATCAGTGGAGTTACTGCATTGAATGGAAAGCACTTCTGGGGTTGATCAAAAGGATCTCTATTGGCAGCTCGATCAGTCCCACTGTTTCAGTTCTAGAGTCAATGCAGAGGAGTCAGTCTAGACCAGTGTTTCCCAATCAGTGTGCCCTCAGGCCTGAGAAGGCGTGCCACAGAATTTTTTGAAAAACTACTTGATAGATTCTGGATTGACCAATGAATATTCATGAGCTCATATGGAGACTGTCATGGTGTGCCTCAAAATAATTAAGGTGTCAAGGTGTGGCACAGCAGAGAAAAGGTTGGGATGCCCTGGTCTGGACAAACTGCTCATTTTGGTGCTAAAATGATGAGCTTTAGACACACCAGAATCACCCTCTTCCTTCTGTTCCCTGGTTAAAGGAGCCAGGCCCTGGGCCAACCAGATTATCTAGACCTTACCATGGGAAAGTTGAGCCTGAAGAAACCAGTGAAACTTTGTCAGAAAAAAAAAAAATTCATGTTATCTTTTTGCAATAACAAGTACAACAAGTAGGTGTTAAGTGATACTGCTGTAAACTTTAAAAATGATTTTTGTGCTGCTATGGGTGAAGAACACCCAGTATTGGATATATAAATAACTCCTTTAAAATGAACATTTAAGGAGTTATTTAAAAATGCTACTTAATTGCATTAAACATTTTAAAGTGAGCAGACCTTTTAACACCACATACCAGCATGACAGTAGGCATTATTGGTCTAATTTTCTTGGAAACACTGTCCCACAAAATACTTTCCTTCCAACATTTTCTAAGAAAATTTCCCTGCCATCTGCAAGCAAACAGCATTTGTGGTACTTTATGCGAGGCTTCAAATACAAAATATCAGCCTTGGGATCCTAGAACTAATCTGTATAACATGGTAGATTCCTAGAAATTTAGAGCTAGAAGGGCCATGAGAAGACATCGTGTCCAGCCTCTGCAGTGAGACAGGTCCTGCATCATCCATGACACATGTTCAACCTATTTTTAAAACCTTCAGTGATGGGGATTTCCAATTTCCCTTGATAACCTATTCCATTCTAGTTAGAAAGCTTTTTTCTAATATCTGACGTGAATCTTCTTTGCTGCAGATTAAGCTCGTTATTTCTTGCCCTAGCTTCATTGGACATTCAGAAAAATTGATGACAATTCTCTTTATAACAGCCCTTAACATATTTAAGGACAATTATTGCATCTCCCCTCATTCTTTCTTCCCAAGACAAAACCTTTCCTCATAAATCAAGATTTTCTACACCTTTTATTGTTGCTTTCCTCTGAGCTCTTCAGTTTTTCCACATCTTTTGTGAAGCATGATGCCCAGAACAGAACATAGAATTCCAGCTGAGCAGAGCCAATTACTTCCTGTGTCTTACCTTTTGTTAAGACACACCATACTATTACCTTTTTTTGCAGCTGTTTCAGATTGTTGACTTGTATTCAATTTGTAATCCACTATAACACATGCATTCTTAACTCCAGGCAGTTATTTTACATTTTGTAGTAGTACATTTATTTTTCCTTCCTAAATGAAATACTTTGGCTCTTTATTGAATTTTGTCTTGTTGATTTCAGTCCAATTTTTGGATTTGTCAAGGTTGTTCTGAATTATAACACTATTCTCCAAATTGCTGTCAACCCCTCATATTTGTCATCTGCAAATTTTATGAGCATGCTACCTTCTCCATTACCTAAGTTGTCAATGAAATACTGAATAGAAATAGACCCAGGAATGACTACCTGTTGGACTTCCCTAGATATGTCCTCCCAGTGTAACAGTGAACTGTTGATAATTACTGTATGAACACTGTCTTTCAAGCGGTTGTATATTCACCTTGTAATAATTTAGTTTAGACCATATTTCTCTAGCTTGCTTAGGAGAATGTCTTGCGGGCCTGTCAGCCTCGATAAAATCAAGGTATCACATCTGTTTTCTCCCTATCCATTATGCCAGGTTACATTGTTAAAGATGGTATTATAATTTATATGCACAAGAGGGCTGTAGGGAAGTTTTACAACACAACCTTAGTGTTGACATTTCCTAACTTTTAAATTCTTGTCTTTGCAACTGTCTTTAATAAGCATTAGATAAGTAGATGCCAAGGCTGGCAGAGACCCTGGTGATTGTTTAGTCTGACCTCCTATGTAGTTCAAGCATTGCTAATGATGGAGAATCCACCATAAAATGTGGTAAGTTGTTCCAGTAGTTAGTTACTGTAACTCTTTATTTAAAAAAAAAAAAAAAAAAAGCGCCTTGTGTCCAATGTGAATTTGTCTAGCTTCAACTTCCAGTCATTGGATCATATTATATCTTTCTCTGCTACACTGAAGAGCCCATTATTAAATATTTGTTGAACATGTAGATACTTACAGACTATAATCAGGTCACCATTTAACCTTCTTTGTTACACTAAACAGCTTGAGTTCTTTGAGTCTATAATCACTGTAAAGCATGTTTTTTGGGTTTTTTTTTTTTTTTTTTAATTCTTAATCATTCTTGTGGCTCTTCTCTGAACCCTCTCCAGTTTACCAACATGCTTAATGAACTGTGGGCACCCAAACTGTACACAGTATTCCAGTAACTGCCACACTGTGCCAAACAGAGTTAAAATAACCTTTCTAGTCTTGCTTGAGTTTCCTGTTTATGCATCTGCGGATCTCATTGGCCCTTTTGGCCACCAAGAAATATGAATGACCAAATACACTTCTAAAGAAACCAAACTGTTCTCTATTGAGATTCGGTCAATACTATAAAAATGTTAGTTCTGGAAAACCTGTAAATGTACCTGGCTGTGATATGACCTGATCCCATGGCTTATACTCTCCTGCATTTATTTTTCTCCCATTCTACAAGTTCTTCCATCTTCAAAGCATCTGATGAAGTGGGATTTTCTCCCATGAAAACTCATGTGAAAATAAATTAGTCTTTAAGTGCCACAGGACTTTTTGCTTATTTTGCTGGCTGTGATAAGTGTCTCTCTGCTGGTGTTTAGATATCATAGTGTATGATGGATACATTAAGAATGCTTGTAGTAGACAGTGGATGGTGCAAGTTCCTAGGAATGCTTTCAACTTAGTATTTTGTTTTGCCTGGTTTTAAAAACTGCTTGAGTTGTTTTCAGACAGACATATGACCAGTTTAATGACCTTTACACTGATGCCAATCTTTTTCTTTGCTCTCTTTTTGCTAAGTAAATGGGAGCTAACATGTGCAAGGTACAGTGAAGCTCTTCTGCACTGTGGTGTATGCCATAGCACATGTATAATTTTTGTTTATTTTTTTAGCAATAATGGAATTGAGATGTTAGAGCTACACATGTTAAAATAAATTTGAGAGTCATAAGTACTGGAAATCACCAATCATTTTCATTTTTCATTTAAACATGTAAAAAATTGAGTGCTCCAAAGAGTTTAGTTTGTGTTGCCATGGTGACACATGCAGTATTTGTCCCAATGGCTTTGGAGAGTCTTGCAGTTGCAAGTGACAGGGAACAGGGAAAAAATGTTTCCATATCTGTTTGATTTTTCTTCATCTTTCCAGGCCCCAGAGTGTGTGTGAATTAAAGCACTGATGTATAGGTGACTGTTTTTCTAATATACATGACTTAATGCAGAGAAGCTCCCCAAAGGGGAACAATGATACCCAAATATGTTATATCCAAATAATTGTCTTGGAGTCGTCATTTTCAGTCTGATAGTTTTAAGGAGCAAGAATAAATTGAATAATAGTTCAGTCAGATGGAAGGTACTTTTAAAGAGTTTTTAAAAGCATTGTATTCTCCTTGGGGCATGCTTTGGATTTTCTCTTTTCCAATTAGATAAATGCTACAAGGCTGTTTTCAGGTTTATGAATTATTCTTGTATAGTAGTATAGTACAGTCTTTCAAATATAGCCTGTACAGTTCAGTAATTGTTGTCTACATTTTTTGCTTCTTCATTCTTTTGTGCTTGATAGGAAATAAAACTATATGTACATTTAACTTATAAATGGAATGGTAGTTGTGACACTGTCTGGATTGGGGGACTTGATTTAATATTAATATTCTAAAATTACAATTTGTATTGGATAGGCCATGTCATGTAATATTGCAGGAGTTAAATTTGCTTAAGTACGATGATACTGTTTGTGCATGTGTCATATTAGTATTGTAAGTTATGGATACATCTGATCTATCTGTATGTCAACTTGCACTGTGTTTGCGTGGTACCCCAAAAGGATTGCAGCAGCAGTAAGCTTGCTTAATGGTCCATGAAGGGAACTCCAAGATACAATGAATCCAGGGAAGGAAGCCAGGGGCTACACGTTATGAATCACCAGGACTTGTCACAATAACCCTAGACTCCATCTTGTTTCTGTGTATTTCCACAAGCTACATGGCAAAAAGGTGTAAAAGGCAGCTGCTTGATCCTGTTATCTTCAATACCATTTCCTACTTGTGATTGATTCATTTACAACTGAATTTATGGACAAAGGACTGAGACTCATCCATGTGTTGGACTATACAGACCTGAAAATTCCATGATTCTACTGAAAATCTATAATATATGGACTTTCAGATCACTTGTATGTATGAAAATAATAGACTTTAGTTTCCTCAGGGAGCTGATGGGAGGGATCTTCTGGGAGACTAATATGATGGGGGAGGGAGTCCCAGAGGGTGTATTTTAAGAAACTTGATTGTAATTTCCTGTGTTTTATAGAAACCTCATTGAGGGTGCAGGAACAAACCCTCCTGATTTGCCGAAAGAATAGCAAAAATGGCAGGCAACCAATGTGGCTTAATAAATAGTCTTCAGTGAGCTTAAACACACAAAGGAAGCTTACAAGAAATGGAAGTTTGGTCAGTGAAAAAGGAGAAGCATAAAGAATACTGCTCAAGCATGTAGGCTTGAAATCAGGAAGGCCAAAGGACAATTGGAGTTGCAACTAGCAAGGGACATGAAAGATACCAAGAAGGGTGTCTGTACTGGAGTGGGTTGTGAAATGAGTTGCCTAGGGAGGTGGTGGAATCTCTATTTTTAGAGGTTTTTAAGGTATACGTTGACTGGGATGAAATTATCCCAGTTGGGGTTGGTTCTCCTTTGAACAGGGGGTTTGGACTAGATGACATCCTGAAGTCCCTTCCAATCCTAATCTTTTATGATTTTTCCATCTGACTATTTTAATCATACAACACCTCTCACCTTGTTTGTTTTTTTCCTTTTATAATAAGTCTTTAAGTTTAGTTATTAAAGGATTGGCTGGCAGCCTGGTATTTTGGGTAAGATCCAAACTTGTGTTGATTTGGCAAAGTGGTGGACCATTTGGATTCAGAAGAACATTTTTGTAAAAGAAATATAGTTATAAATAACTTATCTTTTTGCTAGATCTAGTTGCTGACTGGGAGTCATAGACTGAAGTCCAGTAAAGGGGCTGTGTGAATCATAAGCTCATTTTGCGACTGGTTGGGGAGTCTAACTTACGTATTACTCACTGGTGCTGGGAGAATCTGCTCTCCTTTTGCAGCCTGCCCAGACCTGGGCATTTTCAGGCAGCCTATCCTAGGCAGGGACAGGTCACAGCAGCATAGTTGACAGGATCTACACAATTAGATCATCTGTGTTTTGGATCAGAACCCTGCACTATTCCAAAGTGATCCATGATCAGATGAAGCAATCAAATTGGAAGCCTTGAGAGAGAGCTTGTATCTTCAGCATGCGAGAGAAATGGCAGAATGTCAATTGAAAGAGAAGAAACCTTGGGCCCAGATAGAAAGAGGGCCTTTTAGCTGTTCCTGAAAAAATAATCTGTTCAGGTTTTACTGTGGGTTATAAACCACAGAAAATCATGATTTGCTAATGCATAATGGAACTCTACCTCCTCTTCGCCCAAATGCTGAATGTGAATTTTCTGAGGCTATGTCTACACTGCTGGTGGTACTGTCAAATGTGCATGATCAATTTTTCAGGCTCTGTTGAGTGTCAGTCGCTCAGTCGAACCCTGAAGATCACAGAAGTCAAAGTATTAAGAGCAGAGTGGTGTAATGCTGTGATGACCGGAACTCATGTCCTGTTGGTGCCATGTGGGAAGAATGGGGTTTATGCAAGCTTACTTTGTGTAGCTTGCATAAGTCCCAGTGACTGCTGCTGAATTTCACGGTAAGTGTAGACCAGGCCTGAGTACTCCAGCAATTTTATTTCCCACTCCCTGTGGAACCTTGTATGCCATTTTGAAGAAGCTGAGACTAGAACCCAAATCTTCCCTATGTAGTCACCCTTACTCATAAAGAATCTGACTTTGATGGTCAGGTATGCTGACTTGAAATGCGGCTGCTCCTGCCTATATGATCCATTAGCTCAAATTGTTACATGGCTTCTTCTAGTAGCTGAATGCTAACTGCTTACAGCTAATGAAAATATTCTTGTAGCTTAATTAATAGGGGTTTGTAGGTCCTGGGATCAGACCCCATTACAACCCCTAGGTCAGGTGTTAGTTACACATAGAATTATTTTATTTACAAAAAATGGAAACTAAATAAAAACTATATTAGAGAACATCAAGACTGCAAAGTTAAGCACACAAATATTAGAGTAAATAACAGAATTAATCTTGCCTTGGAAACCTTAATTCTTCCCTTTTATGTGTAGGAATTCATAGAATCATAGAATCATAGGGTTGGAAGGGACCCCACGAGGTCATCTAGTCCAACCCCCTGCCAAAAAAAGCAGGACCACTCCCATTAGATCATCCCAGTCAGGGTTTTGTCCAGCTGGGACTTGAACACCTCCAGAGATGGAGATTCCACCACCTCCCTAGGCAACTTATTCCAATGCTTCACCACTCGCCTAGTAAGGAAGTTTTTCCTAATATCCAGCCTGGACCGCCCCAGCTGTAACTTGAAGCCATTGCTTCTCGTTCTGCCCTCTGTTACTACCGAGAACAGTCGAGCTCCCTCCTCCTTGGAGCAACCCTTCAAGTAGTTGAAGGTTGCTATCAAATCCCCCCTCAGTCTTCTCTTCTGCAGGCTAAATAAGCCTAGTTCCTTCAGTCTTTCTTCATAGGGCTTGTGCTCCAGCCCTTTGATCATTTTGGTTGCCCTCCTCTGGACTCTCTCTAATTTGTCCATGTCCTTTTTGTAGTGGGGAGCCCAAAACTGGACACAGTATTCCAGATGTGGCCTCACTAGTGCAGAATAGAGGGGAATGATCACATCCCTCGATCTGCTGGTAACACTTCTTCTGATGCAGCCCAGTATGCCATTGGCCTTTTTGGCAGCAAGAGCACACTGCTGACTCATATCCAGCTTCCCATCCACCATGACTCCCAGGTCCTTTTCTCCAGTGCTGCTATTTAGCTGATCACTCCCCAGCCTGTAGCAGTACATGGGGTTTTTTCGTCCCAAGTGCAGGATTTTACACTTGTCCTTGTTGAACCTCATGAGATTCCTCTTGGCCCACTGCTCCAGTTTGTCTAGGTCTCCCTGAATCCTGTCTCTGCCCTCTAGGGTGTCTACCATTCCCCCCAGTTTGGTATCATCTGCAAACTTACTAAGTGTGCAATCTATCCCATCATCCAGATCATTAATGAAAACATTGAACAGAACTGGCCCCAGGACCGACCCCTGGGGCACACCACTTGTTACTGCCTGCCAACTTGACATGGAGCCATTGATTCCTACACGCTGAAACCGTTGTTCTAGCCAGTTTTCTATCCACCTTACAGTCCATGCATCTAATCCATACTTCCTTAATTTGCCAATGAGAATGCTGTGGGAAACTGTATCAAAAGCCTTGCTAAAGTCAAGGTATATGACATCAACGGCTCTTCCCGCATCCACAAATCCAGTCATCTCATCATAGAAGGCGATGAGGTTGGTCAGGCATGATTTACCCTTGGTAAATCCATGCTGACTGTTCCTGATTACTCTACGTTCCTCCAAGTGTTTCAGGATGGATTCTTTGAGAAGCTGCTCCATGATTTTTCCAGGGATTGAGGTGAGGCTGACAGGTCTGTAATTCCCTGGATCCTCCTTTTTGCCTTTCTTAAAGATAGGTACTATATTTGCTTTTTTCCAGTCCTCTGGCACCTCCCCCGTTCGCCACGAGTCTTCAAAGATAATGGCCAACGGTACTGCTATCTCATCAGCCAGCTCCCTCAGCACCCTCGGATGCAGTTCATCCGGCCCCATGGACTTGTGCACATCTAGTTTCTTTAAGCAGTCCCTAACCTGACCTTCTGTCACCAAGGGCCTCTCTTCTTCTCCCCAGTCCCCCATACCTAGTGTAGTGGGCTGGGAGCTGACCTTGCTTGTGAAAACTGAAGTAAAAAAAGCATTGAGCACTTCAGCTTTTTCCTCATCCTCTGTCACGAGGATGCCTGCCCCATTCAGTAAGGGACCTACACCCTCCCTGATCCTCTTCTTGTTATTGATATACTTGTAGAACCCCTTCCTGTTATCCTTCACATCCCTTGCTAGTCGCAACTCCATTTGTCCTTTGGCCTTTCTGATTTTATCCCTGCAGTCCCGAGCAATGTCTTTATATGCCTCCTTAGTCATCTGTCCTAGCTTCCACTTCCTGTAAGCGTCCTTTTTATGCTTCAGCTCAGTGCAGAGCTCTCTGTTAAGCCACAGTGGGTGCCTTCCACATTTGCTGTGCTTTCTCCTTATCGGAATTGTATCTTCCTGTGCCCTTAGCAGGGTTTCTTTAAAATGCACCCAACTCTCTTGGACACCTTTCCCCTTCAGATCAGCCTCCCAAGGGATCCTGCCCATCAGTTCCCTGAGGGAGACAAAATCTGCTTTTCTGAAGTCTAGGGTTTGTGTTTTGCTTCTTTCCTTCTTTCCTTTAATCATCAACTTGAACTCAATCATTTCATGGTCACTGCTACCCAGGCTGCCATTGACCTCTACTTCCCTGATAAATTCTTCTCTATTTGTGAGCAGCAGATCGAGAGGCGCAAGGCCCCTCGTCGGTTGCTCCAGCATTTGTACCAGGAAGTTGTCCTCAACACTCTCCAGAAACTTCCTGGATTGCCTGTGCACTGCTGTATTGGCCTTCCAGCAGATGTCAGGGTAATTGAAGTCCCCCATGAGAACCAGGGCCTGTGCTCTAGAAACTTCTGTTAGTTGTACACAGAATGCTTCATCCACTTCCTCCTTCTGATCTGGTGGTCTGTAGCAGACACCTACCACAACATCCCCCTTGTTGCTCTCCCCTCTAAACTTAACCCACAGACTTTCAACTGGCTTGTTTCCACTTTCATAATGAAGCTCTGAGCAGTCATAGAGCTCCTTTACATATAGTGCTACTCCTCCCTCTTTCCTTCCCTGCCTGTCCTTCCTGAACAGTCTATACCCATCTATTGCAGAGCTCCAGTCATGCAAACTATTCCACCACGTCTCTGTTATCCCAATCATGTCATAGTTCTTTGTCTGCGCTAGTGCTACCAATTCCTCCTGCTTGTTTCCCAGGCTCCTTGCATTTGTGTATAGGCACCTAAGATACCCAGCTGATTGCCCTACTTTCCCATTTTGACATTCAATTCTATTGTATCTACCTCCCTGGATTTTCTTTTGGTGTTGACCTCCCCCACCTGCCTCAGGCATTAGGGCTTCATTAGAGCATCTAAGAAAGTTATTTGATTCCCCCCGCATGTTCCAATTATCCTCTCTTCTATCCCTGGAGTTACAGTCCCGGCACCCCCCAAGTTCCATCCCATCCCCCTGGTCTCCCACATAGTCACTTACCTGTGGGCATTGGTCTCCTTCCCCCTTCAGACCTAGTTTAAAGCCCTCCTCACTAGGTCAGCCAGTCTGCGTCCAAATACGCTCTTCCCCTTCCTCGAAAGATGGAGTCCATCTCTGCCTAGCAGTCCTTCTTCCTGAAACAGCAACCCATGGTCGAGGAAGCCAAAGCCCTCCTGACGACACCATCTTCGCAGCCAAACGTTCATCTCCAGGATGCATCTGTCTCTGCTCAGGCCTCTACCCTTGACCGGAAGAATCGAGGAGAACACCACCTGTGCTCCAAACTCCTTCACCCGCGCTCCCAGAGCCCTGAAGTCACCTTTGATCTGCCGAGGATCACCTCTCGCAGTATCATTGGTTCCTACATGGATGAGAAGCATGGGGTAGAAGTCAGAGGGGCGGATGATTCTCAACAATCCCTCCGTAACGTCTCGGATGCGGGCACCTGGCAGGCAGCATACCTCTCGAGAGATCTTGTCAGGGCGACAGATGGGTGCCTCCGTCCCCCTCAGAAGTGAGTCCCCAACCACCACAACTCTACGTTTCCTCCTAGCTGTGGTGGCTGTGATCCTCCCAGCCTCGGGGGTGCATGGCCTCTCCTCTTCCACCTCCTTCACCGTCTCTAGCACCGCCTAACGATTCTTCACCACAACAGAGGGTGGGTTTTGGGCAGGGGTGGAGCACTGCCTACCGCCAGAGGTAACCAGCTGCCAGTGTCCTCCCCCTGCCACAGGCTCCCCATCCAGCTCCAGTGTTGTGGCAGTAGTCTCTGGTACCTGGTCAGTGCCCTCCTCCTTGCACTTCTCCTCATGGATGCTGTCGAGGAACTTCTCCAGGGTGTGGATACTCCTAAGCCGAGACACCTCCTCCTGTAACTCTCCCACCTGCCTTCTGAGAGATTCCACCAGCAGGTACCTGTCACATCGATTCATCTCCGCAGCCTGATCGTTGGAGACAGGGAACTGCAGGCTGCAGTCCCTGCAAGTCCACACCAGGGTCTGGGTAGATATATCTATGGTCAGGATGTCTGTCTGGCTACAGGCACAGGTAGAAGAGACAGAAGGGGTGCTGGCGCAAGCAGTGCGGCTCCTCTTCACCATCGTGGTTTCACAAACTCCTCCCCAAACTCCCTCTCAAACTCCCCTGTTTGCTGTCCCCTGTTCACAAGCTCCCTCTGGTCGCTCAGCCACTGGCTTTTAAAGCCTTCTCTG
>ML682011.1:2280579-2334222 GCA_007922195.1 Podocnemis expansa
AGGCCTGGCCCCTTGTTAAACACACAGGGGAAGGTTGATCACAAGGCAATCTTTTAATTGCATGAACATATTACTTTTTCCACAGAATGCATGTCTTCATAGATGTATAGGATTGGTGATAGTGAATAAGGTTTATTTCAACACTCCTTGCTTTGTTTGCTGAAGAACATAGAAGGTGTGTAATGGTTAATACAGAGTTCAAAGATGGCCTTATTGTTAAGGCACGTGACTATGACTCAGATAAACTAGATTTTCATCTCTGGTTCTGCCCATAAACTCTGGATGGGATCAGACCCTACTGTGATAGGCACTGTATATATACACAAAAAGGTATAGTCTGTTTCTCTGGAGTTTACGGTATAATTCAGGTTTCCAATTTCCTGTCTTTCCATGATTCTGTTTTTCCCATGCTATTCAGTTGGTTTGACAGGCAAGGAATCCATTAGCCAAGGTTGGTTCTATAAATACTATCAACTGTACCATTTACTTGGTACCTCAAATCTATCTTAACTTCTTGTATGTACCGCAATAATGTGTAAAGGTCCCAGCCAGATCAGGCTCCATTATGCAAACATACAATAACAGGGTTCCTGAGCCAGAGAGTTCAGACTAAATTTAAGACCACATGCAACAAAAAAAATAGAGGGAATGTGGTGATAGTGGTAAGTAAAATACACTTTTGAACTGAATAGCTGTGTTCACAATTGTTGCTGTTCCATCAGTTTTTGGTTGGTGTATTTTCTTCACTGTCTTAACCCTTGAGGGACTGTAATTGTCCTGTTCCTGGACATAATATCTTGAGTATCAGCATAATGTGTTTAATTTCTGAATTTTGCTGCATTTCAGATAGCTAAGACAGTTACAGTAGTGACAAGTCATACAATGTCAGTGATTTGAACTCCAATAAACATGCTTATTGAGCACACTTATGGCCTTTTCTGGGTTAAAAGCATTCACTGATTTATGGCTATTCTCAATTATACCTCTCTATATAAGCACAAATTTTCAAGTAGGTTGAAAGTTTAATTTTTTCTTCAAGTGGTGGTTCCTATGGGTATTCCACTCTGGGTGTGCATGTGCTACATGTTCCTGAGCCCAGAAAAATTTAACTAGCATTGTCTGTTGATCTGTGCTTGTGCCTCCTTGTATATCGAACCAGGAGCACAAAGAAGGGTGCAGAACAACTGCCTTTTCAGTTCCTTTCTACTGGTGGTGGTCTGAGGCATAACCCTTCAGTGGTCTGCGGCATCACTAGCATTCCCACTTTGCTTCTTTCCTTGTTCTGTAAGTAGTTCACCTTCAGCTAGCTAATTATGGTTAGTTAGCATTTCAGGGTTCTATTGAATGCCTCAGTGGTTGGTGTTCTTAGCTTGGCTGTGATTGCTAGCTTCAAATCCTATATGACCTACTCCTGAGTCTTATGCTTATATTGCCTTGGAGACGCTCACATTCCTTCCAAATGCAATATTTGCCATTCATTTCTACCTTGAGCCTGATGCTGTCATGAGTTCTGGCTCTGAGGGCACCTCATCGAGTGGTCAATAAAGTCCATAATTCAGGATTGTCTGATTCCCCTGTTAATTGTCAGGAGGCATCTACTAGTTCCCTTCCTGGCTTGGTGGTCCCTTATTTCAGACCATCAGAAACCAGTCCTAAGGACTGTAGCAGGTGCCATTCCCCTAAGAAATTGGAAAAATTCACTCCCACAGCCTCAAAGAGGATGGCCACCTCCCCTACACTTTCTTGATCAAGAGAGACTCTGCACCCCAGTACAGGTTATGTCATTAGTTCACGGGGAGCATGGGTCTGACTGCCTGGTACCAAGAGCTACAAAAGTGGTGTGGGATTCTGCTGTAGCCAGCTGTAGAAGCAACAGAACTAATCCAAAATCAACACAGAGTAGGGGAGTGATTGCTGGCTGAACTGAAAGTACTTGCTCCATGGTAAGAAAGAGGACTCCACAGTACTGACATTCACCAGCTAACCTAAATTATGACCATTATAGCCAGCAAGAGGCAGAAGCCCCTCCCTCTCACCAACCATTGGACATGGGCACACTGTCTTAGATGACCCTGGGATTGGACTTGTGAAGCTGGTGATCTTAGGGAGATACCCACAATGTTGGTGCACTATTTGTCGGTACTGTCCACCAACCAAGGTGTCACAAGGTAAACAGTAACAATGACTCTGCTAGTGGATTCTGAAATGTCGTGTTTCTCTACTGAGGTGGAAGCTGAGATGCCAGCCCCTCTGCTGCTCCAAGGCATGATGTTAGCTGTGATAGGTGCTCCCAAGTCTCTTGGGGTACGTCTAGACTGGAGCCTTAGGTTGACTTAAGGAAGCTTCAGTCAGCCTACAGACCCCCCCCCCCCGGTCACAGTGGGCTTTTATTAAGTTGACTTAAGCACTTCTGTAAATTGACTTAATAACATCACCTCTTAACTTATTAAAACCTTAAGTTGCCTTAAGCCAGTGTAGACGGGGAATAGTGCTTAAGTCAACCTCATTGGCCTTCAGGCCCCCTTCCAGAGTTCCTCACCACCAGGAAGGGTTGACCTAGGACCTGCCAGTGTGGACACAGGCAGTCGACAGGAGTGTTCAGTGTGGACGCTCTAAGTCAACTTAACAAGGTTGACTTTAAGTAAAATTAACTTTGACTTTAAGTCGACTTAACAGAGCCTCCAGTGTAGACATACCCTTGGGCACCATCACACTCCTACGGGCATATTACAGAGTTTGGGAGCAATGGTACTGTCCAAGTTTGGCACTAGGTCCTTATCTTAAGATCCCACACACTGGCCCTACTGGGACTGTGGGGTCCTTATCTCAGATCTCCCAGCCTCAAAGGATCTGAGTGGGCATTTAGACTGAGTTCACTCCAGAGAAATGATCATCAGCTCTTTCAGGAATAGTAGTTTGAGGAGAATCAACTTGAACGGACAGATCCATTTAATACCCTTGCATCACTTTAATCCTCATTGCCTGACAAGATGCTGACACCAAGTCTCACCATCATCACCTGCAAGTGGTTTCGGGACTTCCTCCAGAGGATTATGGAGTCATTCCAGATTTTCCTGGAGAAAGGCCCAAGAATCCACTCAGAAGATGCTGACCATCCTTCCTCCGGCTGGCTCAAGCAAGGTGGCACTTCCAATCAATGAAACTAACTGGAGCCAACCAAGATGGTCTGGCACACCCAAGACACCTACACCCTCACTCCAAAAAGGACAGAGAAAAAGTGCTTCTAGTGGTGTAGAATATTTGTTCTCTTGCCCCCACTCTGAACTCCCCTGGTTCAGGTTTTTGCTGAACCCAAGAGATTGAAGGTATCACTCTACCTACAACCACAGGGTTTTTGAAAGGCCTTAACGGAGTCTTTCCACTGGGACTCAAACAGATCTCTGTTAGGGACCTCTGTCTAGTTTTGTCAGTGCTCATTGATTCTCCTTTCTAACTCTCGATCTCCTGCTCCCATCTTCATCTGTCTGTGAAGTGAGCATTCTTGACTGCATTACATGGTAGACTCTCCTTACACAGTTTTCCAGAAGGAAAAGATTTTCTTGAGGTTGTACTCCCAAGTTAATTCCTCATACATCAAGTCTTACACCTACTTATATTCTATCCAAAACCTCACAATGCCAAAGAAGACAGGAAGCTCCTTTCCTTGGATTTCCCTCAAACCTTAGCTTTCTATCTGCAAAGGATAAAATCCTTTAGGAAATCTTCCAGACTCTTCATTTCTATTGCTGAGAAGGTGAAAGACGGAAGCAGTATCCTCACAGACTCTAAATAGATCTCAGGCTTCATCCTGTTTTAACTATGGATGGTTGGAGCTCCTCCACCTCAAAGTGTGAGGGGTCACTTGATCAGAGCCCAGGCTATTTCAGAAGCCTCTCTTCTGGACATTCCCCTCTGGGGATGCATGAAGCAGCAACATGAGTCTTTGTTCAGACTTTTTTAGACATTACAAGCTACTTTAGCAGACACATCCTTCCATATGAAAGTGCTGCAATCTGTGATTTAAATGAGCATTGAAATAATCTGCAGCATGAGTTTTTGCATCCTCCTCCTCCTTGATGAATATTGTTTGGGAATCACCAGCAGTAGAATACCCATAGTGACCAGTACTTGAAGAAGAAGAGATTACTTATCTTAAAGGAGCAGATCTAAGCTAGATGGTATGGCAAACTTTTTAGATGTGTGAGATATGGGGTTGCAACTCCATGTTTGGCCTGGGCACACTTCCATTGTGAAAGGGAGCTGGCTGGGTTAAATCTGAGTGAGTGGTATTGCAACCAGGTGCATGGGGTCTTAATACCCACTCTCATTTTCCTGTGCTGATCTTAAGAACACTGCCCTGGAAACTTTGACTATTAAGATATTTGCTTTAAAAAGATTTATGCACTATTAGACAGCAGGGTCAAAGAACTAACTTAAAGCAGAATTGCATTTATTGGAATCAGCTTATTAATGTTGCCCTTTCCATATAGATTATATTGGAAAGTTGTGTTTTGTAAAATGAGGGGTGCTCCAACCTTAGCAAATAAAGTTGAATCAGGGAGCATCATTGCAGAATGTTTGTAAGCCCTGCCTTACAGTAAAGGAGTTCTTTAAGAAGTGCAGTCCTGATGGGTAGCCTACTACTTGCACTCCATATATATATATAAGAGCGCCGTAGTGGTTAATACCGACACCCTTTCATACGGGAGACCGGGGTTCAAATCCCGGTGGGTACCTGTCTACCTTCCCAGTAGGGGTCCTTGGGCAAAAGACCCCCTAACGCCTCACTTGCCTACCTCGAATATGAGAGTGACACGAACTAGGAGAGTCATGCCGGCTCGGACGTCGCCCGGATTAACAAGGTCCGCGCCAGATGTTGGGTAACCAGGACAATCTGACGATAAGTGGGCTACTGGAACAAACCATGCATCGACAAGACAAGAGAACCTGGAATTGATGGAATGCTACTACAACAGTAGACCTAATGAGAGGGGATATATGAAACGTATGAGGGAACTATGGATGGACAAAAGACCTACATCCACACTAACTGAGAAACAGCTAGTTACCCAACGCTTCAACATAGTAAAGAGGCAGCTGCTCTCACAACTGGAGATAGACCAACTCCACATTACCTCCCAGACTCAAGAAGAAGCCCCAGAAGAACAACTCGAGGTGCAGCCACCACCTGAAGGTGGAACTTCACTCCCACCCCCTCCATTACAGAACACAGCAGCTGATATCAGGCATAAGATCATGGATAAACTAGCTACAGTCAACCCTCGAGACCGATTACCAAAGCTCGTGGGAGAAGTACCATCAGATAGTATGCTAGAAGATGCCAATAGAGCCCTAATGACAATTCCTACTACCACCATAACTCAAACCAATGAACTGGTATATGCTACAGCCTCTGTAATCCTGGAGATGCTTGGCTACACAATCAAGAAGAACAGCAATACATACCCTCCCTGGAAAATGAGGTTGGAGGATAAGATCAAGGCAACGCGAAGAGAAGTTAGCCGGCTGGTGGAACTACAGAAGGGTGTAGAGATTAAGGATAAGACTCGGCTACTGAGAAAATACAAGGGCCTGACTCCATCTGAAGCCTAGAGACTGCTAAGTAAAGGCTCACAGCACTGGCCACCAGGCTAAGGAGATACACTAGAGAAGCAGAGGCCAAAAAGATAAATGCCCTGTTCTCCAAAGAACCATCCAGGGTGTACTCCCAACTGCAGTGCAACAACACAATAACAGCAGAGCCACCAACAGCAGAAACTGAACAGTACTGGAAGAACATCTGGGAGAAAGAGAAGACTCATAACACCCGTGCAAAGTGGCTGCAGGACCTGAGAAGAGACCACAGCAATCTCCCAGAACAGGAACCAGTCACCATCACAATAGCCGACATCCAACAGCGGGTCAAGAACATGAAGAGTTGGACAACACCTGGCCCGGACATGATCCACACCTACTGGCTAAAGAAACTAACAGCAGTGCATGAACGCCTAGCAGCACAGATGAACCAGCTGCTAGCAGCAGGCTCCCACCCAGACTGGCTACCACAAGGAAGGACAGTGCTGATCATGAAAGACCCCCACAAAGGAACAGCACCATCCAACTACCGGCCAATAACCTGCCTCCCCACAACATGGAAAGTCCTATCAGGCATCGTAGCCGCCAAGCTACAGGACCACGTGGGCCAGTACATGAGCACAGCTCAGAAGGGCATTGGGAACAACACCAGAGGCTCAAAACACCAGCTGCTCATAGATAGAGCAGTTGCCCAAGACTCAAGGTCTAGACAGACCAATCTGAGCACAGCCTGGATTGACTACAGGAAAGCCTACGACTCAATGCCGCACACATGGATCTGTGAATGTCTGGCGCTATACAAAGTCAACAGGACACTAAGGACCTTCCTCAAGAACTCAATGGGACTGTGGAAGACAACACTGGAAGTCAACTCAAGACAGCTTGCACAAGTGGCCATCAAGTGCGGCATATACCAAGGTGATGCACTGTCCCCGCTGCTGTTCTGCATTGGCTTGAACCCCCTCAGCCGGATAATCACAAGGACTGGCTATGGATACAAGTTCAAGAGTGGGACTACCATCAGCCACCTCCTCTACATGGATGACATCAAGCTGTATGCTAAGAATGAACGAGACATCGACTCGCTAATCCACCTGACACGGATCTACAGTGAGGATATTGGGATGTCATTCGGACTGGAGAAGTGTGGCCGGATGGTAGTGAAGAGAGGAAAGGTAGTCAAGACTGATGGGGTGGAACTACCAGCAGGCCACATAGCAGACATACAGACCAGCTACAAGTACCTTGGCATCCCACAGTCACATGGGACTCATGATGAGGAGGCAAGGAAGACAGCAACATCCAAGTACCACCAAAGGATAAGACAGGTCCTGAAGAGCCAGCTCAATGGGAAAAACAAGATCCACGCCATCAACAAGTATGCCCTGCCAGTCATCAGATACCCTGCCGGTATAGTGAGCTGGCCAAAGGAGGACATGGAGGCTGCCGATGTGAAGACCCGGAAGCTCCTCACAATGTACGGAGGTTTCCACCCCAAGTCCAACACCCAGAGACTGTACTCCAGCCGGAAAGAAGGCGGGCGGGGTTTGGTGAGTGTCAAAGCCACTGTCCTGCATGAAACCCAGAGCATCCAGGAGTACATCAGTAAGATGGCACCCAAAGATGAGCTGCTGAGAGAATGCCTGAGGCAGCAGCAGCAGACATGGGAGGAAGATCAAGCAGAAGAAATGCCATGGCAAGACAAGACCCTGCATGGAATGTACCATTGACAGATAGCTGAGGTGGCTGACATTGGGAAATCCTACCAGTGGCTGAAAAAGGCTGGACTAAAAGACAGCACTGAGGCCCTGATCATAGCAGCACAAGAACAGGCACTGAGCACCAGATCCATTGAAGCAGGGGTCTACCACACTAGACAGGACCCAAGGTGCAGACTGTGCAGAGAGGCCTCAGAGACAGTCCAACACATAGTGGCAGGATGTAAGATGCAGGCAGGAACAGCATACACTGAACGGCACAACCAAGTAGCTGGCATTGTGTACAGGAACATCTGCACAGTGTATGGGCTAGACCCTCCCAAGACCAGATGGGAGATTCCACAGAAGGTCGTGGAGAATAACAGGGCTAAGATCCTGTGGGACTTCCAGATCCAGACAGACAGGCAGGTACTGGCCAATCAACCAGACATCGTGGTAATAGACAAGGACCAGAAGACAGTGGTGGTGATAGATGTAGCAGTGCCAAGTGACAGCAACATCAGGAAGAAGGAGTATGAGAAGCTGGAGAAGTACCAGGGCCTGAAAGAGGAACTAGAGCGGATGTGGAAAGTGAAGGCCAAAGTGGTCCCGGTGGTGGTAGGAGCACTCAGGGCTGTGACTCCTAAGCTGGGAGAGTGGCTCCAACAGATCCCAGGAACAACATCAGAGCTCTCTGTCCAGAAGAGTGCAGTGCTAGGAACAGCTAAGATACTGCGCAGAACCCTCAAACTCCCAGGCCTCTGGTAGAGGACCCGAGGTTGAGGATGACACATACCACCCATAGGGGGTGAGAGAGGAATTTTTTATATATATATATATATCTATCTCCAGTCACAGGCACTTGGAGTGCAGGTTGAGAGAGACCACACATCTTGACAACTTCCAGTTGCTGCAAGGTTAGTATCCTTCATTTTCAGCGTGACCACTGTTGCTGCAGTTGTTTTCACAAGTTATATTATGGTGGTAGAAAAAGAAGGGGCAGCATTTCATGGCAACTCAGCAAATGATTTGTCAACACTGTCGGTTTGCACTGTATTAACTTCCACACATACGTATCGCATGAGGCTGGGTCCCCTAGCACAATTATGTCTGTGCTTCTTACCATTTTGTCTTACCCACTGTATCTTCTTTTTATGTTGAGAAAAGTGCTTGAGGACGAGTTCTTGCTATTCCCGCTAATGCACAAAAGGAATAGAATAAGAACATTTTTCCATGTAAGTTTTCCCTCCCATATTCGGCTGTAGATAGCTGTATAAAATATAGTTGGAGATCACCGCTTTTGCGTGACATTTTGTAAACTGAAACTATTTTTTCTTTTGTTTGCCAATGTGCTGTAACTTGTCTTGTCTGACAGACTTTAGCATGCCTTTCAGCATGTAAAGGCAACAGTTGGATATTTCCTAGAAGTATACAAATTCTGTCACTTTCTTGACAGATCTGTTTAGTAGTCTAAACAGCGTATAAATCCTAACCTCTCACATATAAATGCAAAACCCTTTGAACTTTGGTTAGTTTCTTACTTTATCCACCTTAGATAATATGGTAAAGAGGGCTATTACTAACTCAGCACCTCACAATCTTCATGGTATGTATTTTTAGACCACCCTGTTAGTTAAGAAATGGTGGATTACTTACCAGTAACTGTCCTCCTTCAAGATGGGCTGCTTGGATTCATTCAGTAAAAGGTGTCTCTATGATGGAGTGCCTGATTGGTCAGAATTTTTTGCCCTAGCCTGTCAGAAGATGGCAGGCAGCCACCGTCCCCCGCGCCACCATGGCTATAGATATGGCTGCCGCCTGGCCCCCTACCCAGGTCCTAGGAGTTGCCAACTCCAAATGCAGGGATGGGGGGGAGGGTTAAGAATGAATCCGAGCAGCCCATCTCGAAGATGGACAGTTACTGGTAAGTAAGCTACTGTTGTTCTTCGAGTGTTGCTTGGATACATTCAGTAATAGGTGACTGCTAGCCATGCTGATAGATGGCAGGTGGAGTTGGCTCTTCCGCCTTCAGCACAGCATATCTCCGACAAGGGTAGTTGTCCCATGAGTAGGGTCTTGAGGGGTCTAAGGTTGACCTAAGGACCTTGATCCAGGAAAGGGTAGCCTGGGATTGTAGGGCCTAACCCAGTGGAGAGAAGTAGGCCCAGTTTGTCTGAGCACCAATTGGTGTGCGTGGACAGGACGGCCTGAGGTTGCCCTACGCGTAAGTGTGGTACCAACACATCGTGGCTGTTGTCGAGGAATGTGTCTCTAATTGCTCTACCTTAGAGGGTATTGGCAGAGGTGTGTGAAGGCCAAAGAATTTAGTGTTCTGGCAGCAACACATGTTGGCGTAATTCCTGTGAGGGAGTTCAGAAGGCCTTAGGATTGCCAGGCTGGCAGTGGTGGTTACCGACACCACAAGAAGCGGTGGAAGGGAGGTAGACCGTCTCTCCCTCAGTCCAGCAGTGTAAAGCACATGCAGACCATGGTCTGGGTTGGTATGTGAATCTGGCACACTCGGTGTCCCGCAGGAGAGAGGGGCTACCAGGAGCTGGTGGGGAGGATCTAGGAGAGTTTACTTCGTCTTGGTTTAAAGAGGAATGCAAAAGACTGAAGGCGACTGCTGGTGACCTCATACAGCACACTTATAAGTGTTACACCCGGATTGGCATGGGGAAAGCCAGATGCTTGACCCACCCTATGGCACTATGTAAAATAGACACAGGTGGTACTTCCTATGGGGCTGAAGAATATATCCCAGGCATACATGAGCTTACCAATGACACTGTGGTGGTCCCTTTTTGAGGTGGGCTGTCAGCCTCTGTAACCTTGCAAAGACACAAGGAAATGGTATTTTTGCTATTTCCTCTTTATTTTTAGTATTCGGATTCAGCGGCTGGCAAGCGGCCGAAGGAATATAAGGGGCAAGGAGCTGATCGCAATAAGGCGGCACCCAAGGGGTAGGCTTATGAGCCTGAGAGCCCCAGCTGCCAGTCCCCGCGGCCTACGGGACCAAACTCACTTTGGCCTATGTTACCTCGTACCACCGGGAAGGACCCATCCCTATATGGTACCGACCTTAAACCTGGAAACGCATAGGGGTGTGTATCAGGTTTGAGGCTCCCTGTGAAAAGGGGTCACGAGGGAGAATTGGAATGTATGAGAGGAGGAAGGAGTCTCCTCCGAAAGGAGCGGAGCAAGAGTATGCCACCCTGATGGGGCACATCCGGCCATCTCCTTTTAAGACTCTGGCAATTTCTCTGAAGTGTCCTCTGTGAATGTACTATCGTTATTAGATCTTACCCAGAAAGGTGAATTCTATCAAGGGTCAGTTAGTTCCCAAATTCCCAGTCACTGATAGGAATTTTGGGGTGGGTTTAAAGTTAGCTCTGTTGAGTGAGAAAAACCCCTAGTAGTCGCTTAGAGCAGAAGTATAATATGCCAAGTCGCCACTACTAAGGCTAGAAGATCTTCGGATCGTGATGAGGAAGAAGATGTACCAGCGGGACTCCTGAGCGGGAGTCTCCCAGTGCTAGGCCAGGGTAACCACAGCGCTATGGCTGTCCCCGGAAGGTGAGCTACATGAGAGGCACTGCTGGGTAAAAGTTTGGGAGATGATGACTGGGCCCAGACTCGTATCCCACCTGCAGGAATGGGCTCTGAACCATCACGGTGGGACTGAGTAGTGACTGTAGGTGTAATGAGGGAGGCAGAGGGACGAGTTTCTGTACCTTTGATCAAATGGCAAAGGGGTGGGATCCGGGTGGTGGTGGTGGTGGTGGTATTATTATGATGTCATCTCCTCTGGTTCTCTGTGACCTGAGGATTTCCTGATTTAAGTGGAAGGAAGTGCCCCCCTTAGAGAGAGAGGGAGAGAAAGGGAAGTGTCACAGGTCCACTTTGTCAGGGGCAAAACCCCATGTACGGGGTTTCTGACTTTAAGGCATGTCCTGGGTAACGGTGATTGACGGGCCAGGGGGAAGTGATTCATTGTTCCTTAAGCTTCTTTTCCCATATGGGGAAAGGGAGGGTAGAGTAAACGGGATAGAGGCCCCAGCTAGTGTGACACCTCTCCCAAGTGCGCTCACCCAAGCTGTAGACCAGCTGGTGGTAGTGAGTACCGGAGGGTTCATCTCCCCAGTGGAAACCACGAGCAATTGGCTAAACGCTTGCGTCTGGTGGCTGAGCTCCGACATTTGCATCCGGTACTTGGCAGGTGGGGACGGTTTGCCTGCTCCATGGGTTCAGGAGGGATTGGAGTATCTCCAAGCTGGAAGTGTATACCTTAGAACCCTGGATGGGGGTTGACTGAGTGCGAGCTATCTTTGAGGACCAGCTAATTTCCACTGGTGACATAGGGGAAGGGTTGGTTAGGGCAGTGTATAAGAAAGGGTGGAGGGTTCCCCCCCCAACCATGGGGATAGGAAGCAAAGCGCCTTCTGTGGAAAGCGGAGTGAGGGCCAATGAATGGTTTTCCAAACCTCTGTTTTGAAAGATACAATGATAAGACCTTGCCCACAGGGAAATGTGCTTGAGTGTAGCTCCCCAGTATGGGAATGGCACCCCTGGGGAAAGACCCTGTTTATTTGGGAGTGGGCATAGGTGAGGCAGTACACTCTTCGATGTTTGGAGTGTGCTCTGTGAACACCTTGTGTGTCCCAGAGAAGGCAAGGGAGTCGCCACACGAGGAAGCAGGAGGAGGGGGGCTTTTCACCCCCAGCGGAGTGTCGGGCACAAGGATGTGGTAGCCCCTTGGGAGTGAAAACCATTAGCTAGGGGTTGCCCGCACAGGTTCAGACCACAGGCCTCCATTCTGTCTGCTACAGTAGTAGTGGAGGCTTGGGTAACCAGATGGTAGAGTCCTCTTTGTTATTGGAAGTATTAGGATTAGTAGAGAGGGTATGAATATGGGGTAAAACCTTGGTCCTACCCGAAAGAGAGGAGGCTGCCTTAACCCCTGAACCACCCACTCTGACAGAGAGAGAGAAAGAGGGGAAGGCTGTCCGTCAGCTCGTAGGAAGGTTCCCAAGTCAGTGGACACTCCACAGCAGGGGTTTTGGAGAAGGTGATTGACAACCAGTCTGGCTGGTTATAGTCAAAACCGCTGATTAGCAGGTTGGGATCTCTCCCCGGAGTTGTCTGGAGGGACCTTGACGGGAAGGTCACCCAACTGGATTTTGAACTGAAGTTGTGGTGGTGAGGATTAAGTCCTCACTAACAGCTGTTGGGGGGGTGGTGATTTATTGCCGGGCCTTATGGCGCCGGAGGGTGTGGAAGAAGCCCTGCTGGAAGAAGGCCGAGATATTTTAACTCCTCCCAGGGGTCACGAGCGGTACCCAAGATAGCGGAAGTCTCTTGTGGGAAGAGGGTGTCACCTCTGAAAGGCAGATCAAGGGCCACCTGTTGGGAGGCCAGGGACACTCTAGCTTCCCGTAGCCACGCTGCACGGCGCAAGGTTACAGCAGAGACCATAGTGTGGGCCACCGTATCCACTGCATCCCAGGCTAACAAGAGGAGGTCCTGGGAGGCTCTCCTTAAGGAAGGCATCGTATTCTTCCCTCGCCTCTTGTGGGAGTAGATGTCTAAATTTACTTATTGAGTCCCAAACATCCAACATGTGTCTGCCCACCAGGGCCTGGTTATTTGCAACACTTAGTTGGAAGGCCGAGGAAGAGTATACCTTCTGTCCCAATAGCTCCTTTGCATCCCTCGATGTTGGGAGGGGGTTGCAAGGAGCCTGCCCCGGCCCTAAGGCTGTCTCTACGATCACTTGAGGTGGGACTGGGTGATGGACAAGCGAGGGAACTCTGACCCCAGAAGTCGGTACTTGAGGCCCGCCGTGTCTGAAACCAGGGAGATGGAGCATGGGTTCTGCCAGCGGGACAAACCTAAGTCCTAAATGCTGTGGTGGAGGGGGCCTGTGACCGGTTCTGCTGAAGAGAACACTGGCCTGAATAGGGTGCCCATGGGCCCTTCAGAGGACTGAACCTCCATTCCCATGTGGGCTGAGACATGGTGCAGGAGGTCAAAATGTGCCAATAGCTCCCCCGTGTAAGAGCATGGCACCGGGCTGAGACCCCTGACCGGTGCTGAGTGGGATGGTACCGACATGGACGTGGTGGTTTCTTGTGGGAACCATTCATGGGGACGGTACCAAAAAGGCGATGGAGCCGAAAGTCGGCGCCAGGGCTGTTTTGGTGTCCTTTGAGGCCCCTTCCCCTGGGCTGGGAGGGGGGGAAGACTCTTGGGACCCTTGGAATGGTACTGGGGATGGCAGGGTGATATGGTGCCGAGGAGATGGCTAAACGGTACTGGGGCTCAAGGAGGTAGTGGGTACTGGTGTTGAGGAGCCCGGCCCCGACAGTGGAGAAGGCATACAGTGCTGTTTACTCTGCACCCAGACCTTCAAAATGAAGGTTGGTTTTCCCTTTCTAGCGGGCACCGGAGAGAGATGTGGGCAGTAGGAGAAGCACCCTTGCTGTCTGGACTGCCTCCGGGGTCATTGGAATCTGCACCGACCCTGCCCAGTCCCATGGGGAGTCCCGCGTCGAAGACATGGAGTGGTGCCAGTGCCGCGGTACCAATATTGGTACCGAGCTGGTCCTGTCTCCCCTATTGGCACTGTGCCTGGGGGGCTTCAGTGCCAAACTGGCACGCAGTGCCGCAGGAGACCCCGATGCCTTGGGGGAAGAGTGCCAAGCCTGCTTGGAGGCCAGGGCACGGTGTCTTTGCTCCCTGTCCTTGATTGTCGTTGGTTTAAAGGACAGCCAAATGGAGCAGGCAGTGACCATGGCTTTCGCCCAGGCACCAGAGGCACTTTTGGTGGGGATTGTCCCGCAGGAAGGCCTTGCTGCATTCGGCGCAGGGTTTAAACCCCCAGCATGGAGGATGGCATAGGATCGTGATGTCGATATTCCAGCTCGAGAGCGGGGACCTTCCTCGGTGGAACTAGGTCCATGAATAGGTGCTCCCAATCAAGCGAAAGGCTCATACAGTAGAACAAAGAACAGGCTGCTTGTGAAGCCTTAAGGAGCGGGCAGTTCCACAACCCACGCTAAGACAGAGGAAATGAAACTGGGGAGGTGCCGGGTGGTGGCCACATATATAGCTGCGGGGGGCGGTGGCCGCCTGTCCTCTTCTGACAGGCTAGGGCAAAAAGTTCCAACCAATCGGGCGCTCTGGCATGGAGACACCTATTACTGAGTGAATCCAAGCAGAACTCGAAGAAGTAGTTCTATTATTCCCATTTTACAGAGGGGGGAATGAGGGACACGAGACACAAAATACCTTTCCCTAGCTCACATATGAAGCTGGTGGCAGTTCAATGCAGTTTTGCAGAGACCTGGGCAAGCATTATATACATGCTAACCCACCCTTCAGGTCCTTTCCTAAAGGATTATCTCCAGGGTCATATATTGAAATGTCCCTAGGAAGGACTCTTCTTTATAGGAGCTTCAGACTTGGTAACTGAAAAGGCTGAAATGAGAAGTGACATTCCTGTCAAATGTCCCCAGGCAAATTACTCTAACCCTATTAGAATTCAGGCTGTTATTCTGGAGCTAAGCTGTCTGGATGTTTTTGTAGGTTTCCCTTTAGCATTATGGATGGAAAAATATATTTTTGCATGCCCCTCACTGAAGATTATCCTGATTCATTTCTCTGAATGGCACAAGATAAGAAAGAAGGTGATTAACCTGCTGCATTGTGAAACCAGGTGCATCTAGACAAGATGTCTAAACAAGAGACAAGTTATTATGGTACTCGGGTTGTTGCAGCTGATCTCTTCCATTCCCACTGCTGCTGACATTTGTCAAAACTGTGTCTTAACTGCTGTGCAAATAAAGACTTAAAATACTGTATTTCAGGTTTCCTCCTTTCTACTTCTTGTGCATTTTGAATATCTGAAGCAGCATTCCCAACCTTTTGGGCTCAAGGGCCACAGATATGATTTTTATAATTCTGATTGGTCAGCAGTCTCCTCTTCCCCTGACTGCAGCTGGAAACCCTACACTTCACCTGGATCCCTAGGCAGCAGTGCCTTTCTGCAGCAAGGAGAACAGAGGATCAGTGCTCCAATTCCTCTGACTTCACCAGGGGCCCAGCATCTGGGGACCCTGGCAAAGTGCTTTGCTGTGCTCCCTGGTACAGCCAAGGGGAGGGGAGTACTGATTTCCACTTTATTTGGCTGCAGCAAGGAGCCTGCCTTGTTTTTCAGTCCCACCATTGTGCACTTCATCTGAGCCCTCAGGCAGCAGTAGTTGTTTTCTGCAGCCAATGGAAGGGGAACAAGGGGCATTTTGAAACCCCTGCAGGCCACAACTTGGGAACCACTGCTCTAAAACCATTGGAATGGTCTATATCAGGGGTCTCAAACACATGGCCCGTGGGCCGCATGCAGCCCCTAAGAGTATTTCCTGTGGCCCTCAATGACGCTGTTGTTACCAATATTTGCAATATAGTTATATGAAAAGGTTTCCGTGGTGTGGCCCTCGGGCTAATGTACCAGTCCTTATGCGGCCCTCTACTAGTCCTTGTGTGGCCCTTGTGGTGATTTGAGTTTGAGACCCCTTGTCTATATTTTTCTGTTATATACAGGCTTGATATTTGATAGATACTTAGTTGTTAAGCAAGGGTTAATGGCAACCATTTAATACTTAACATAAAGCAGCTTGAACCAAAGACTCCAGAGTTGAATGTGATAGTGGGTTAAGCCAGGTCAGTTTCTGGACAGAGGTTCCCTGCTGTGAAATGAGAGAGAGCAGTCATAACACCTTTCCTTGAGGGTCAATGATCGTCAAGTTCACAAATGTTAGTTATAGTTAAAACGTGTGTTTTCTAGCTTAGACGATAGCTGTGACAAGTGAATAGTCAATGGTTGTGTAAAGTATGTCCCATCCTACATGATGAATGGGAGAAATGCGCAGTGGCTCCTAGCATTTATTTCCATCCCCAAAGTCCCAATGGTTTTAGTTCTTGCAGGAAATTCATGCAGGTCAGCTATGGAGGAAACCTAACCCACAGAGATACCTACAACCTTGATAAAGCAGATACAACAATCTCAAAGATTCTTCATGTGTCTGTAATAGTTGTCATGAGCGCTATCAAAGGACTTCTGGGCAAATTTTAATAGATTTTGTTGCTAATTGTCAAGGGCTTTGCAGTACAGTGGAATCAGGACTCAAATCTTAGCTTTGATAATTGTGTTCCAGATCTATGCACACTATATGAATCAAAACAACTTGTCTGGTTTGCTGAAAAAATTCTGAACCGACCTTGCTACTTACCCTTCTCTGCATTTATACATTCCCTTTGATACTGTAACCTTTATTTCATGCCTCTGATGAAGTGGGATTCTACCCGCAAAAACACATGTGATAAGCAAATTTTTTAGTCTTTAAAAGTGGCATAGGACTCCATTTTTTGTTTTTGCTGGATCTGTTTAGTTTGCCTGACAGTTAAATGGTTTCCAGTGGTTTTGTTGTTAATGATAATGCTACTTTTAGGTCTTGTGAATTAGGTCTAGAAAGTTGTCCTAAACTTTCCTTTAAAGTAAGCCACAAATAATGACCTCCTCTCTGGTTAGAATACTAACTGAGTACTTTCTGAAGTAATTTTTACCATTAAATGGCATTTTCAGAGGAATAGTATTTAGCGTTCGAGTACTTCAGTTGTTAAGAAGATTGAGGGGCTGGATACAGCTCAGCAACATTTTAGCTAGTACCCCTACTTTTACAGACTGTTGATGGATTGCTATGGAGATTTTCCACTCTTCTATTACAGTCTTGCCACCATAGAATCCTATCAACTTTTGGAGCCTGTGAAGGCACAGTTGCAGTTCTAAGGGCAATGCTAAAATCGAAATTATGATTAAGGGAGGGGTATGGAGGGAGGTTCTAGCACCTTTCATTTCAGATCTATCACTGAAAATGTTAATGCGAATGGTTGGTGTTCAAAGTATACTGTATCACTGTGATATTTTCCAAAGATGATAAATCCCCTTCATTCAAACATTCAGGCTGCACTTTGGAACCTGAGCAACCTTTCCAGGGAGTCCCTCATTTCTAGGGGTCAGAGATGACATTAGACTGGATTCTTCTCTGCACTCAAAGGAGATTTTCAATTTTTACTGCAGAATATTTATATATAAAATTTGTTTCTAAGTTCACAAAATTTCTGGTTAATTGCATCAAGTTTAAAATGCAATATTTATTAAAAGTATTTTCTGTTAAATTGATGTCTGTGCTTCATTTTGTCACTAAAATGCCTAGTATGCTTTCAGTGTTATAAATATTAATTCAATTTCTCCTTACTTTGAAGAGAGATATGCTTTAGTCTTCTTGAATTGCTCCTGTCAGTCTTAAGAACATTGTGAAGCCCTTGGTAAAGGGAATAGTAAGCACAGATTAAATAAAAATTATTCCATGCTTGTTCACTTCAAATCAGCTTCAGTTTATCTGCCATACTGTAGTTATTCATTTTTTTTTCTTCTGGTCTTCAGTATCTACATGCCTTTGGGTCTAGCTTGCTTTTTAGCTGATACTTAAATATAAGCTGTTGGTTCAGGACATCTCTTTGGAGCAAGGCTCTGATGGGAAGAAGTCAGTGCCATATTAATGTGTTTATCATTATCTGTGCTGACATTTCTGTGTGCTGCAAACAGGCTTGCCATAGATTTAACTGCTTTAGCGAACTAGTATAAATTCTTCTTCCTATGGTTGAAAAGCAGTTAGCACATTTCAGGTGGCACTGCAATCTAAGAAATCCTCTTGATTTATGGTAAGATTATCAAAAGTGCCTAAGGGAATCGAGTACAAGTCTTAGCAACTTAATCTTGTGAGTAAAGAACAAATGCACTTCTTTTATTACTGCAAGACTCGTATTAAAAAACTGGAGAATGGGATTCCACCTGATGGATTAGGTGTTCTGTGGCATGTAACAGCCCCATATTGCACAGGCTTAACCACCAGGCTGTATAATGTTCCAAAGAAATGTCACTTTTGATTACAAGAGCCACTTTACTGTTCATTTTTGTGTTAACTATAAAATTGCATTGCCCAGAAGTGTCTGTTTTAAGCATGAGAGCCTATAGATTCTTAATAGGAAATACTGTTGCTCCCTTATTATATTTATCATTTGCGTGTGTATATTTGCACAATGGGCCTGTTTTTATAACCATGCAAAGAATGAACATTTTACTGGACAGGTGGTGAGAGAAGAGGAAGGAAGGGGTGGCTCGTTGGTCATTCATTACTCTCTCAGTAATTCTTGTCTAGCCTTACATACTCACTGTAAAACTCATACACTGTTGTTATGATGTATACCCTAAAGGTGACAAGTAACATGTCATTTGAAAATTAATAGCTCACTGAACAGTAATATTCTTGAGTGATGTGTGCAGTGAGTCTACAAAAACTTATGGATATATGCTAGAAATAAATTCTTAAAATCTTTTTGGCAGGCACTGCATAAGACAAGTCTGTCATAGACAAAGAAACGTGTATTTGTTTGTCTGGCCAGTCTCATTGTCAGTGAAGACCCAATGAAGGTACATTTAGTTAAAAGGTAAACAAAATTATAAGCCTAGCAAGTGGGTGAGAGAACCTCTGAACCTGAAATGATAATTAACTGAATCAACTGACTGTACAATATTACTGTCTTGCTAAGTATGCCAAGTAAGATATTTATGAAATCTAGTATTGCATTAGTGCTTACTATCACTATAAAATGTACATATCAAAACTATAGGAGGAATTACGAACACTCATTTATATTAGGCTTTAAAGACTGTGAACATACACAGACAGGAGGGAGGAGAGCTGTTTCCAGTGGAATTAAGCAAGATTTGCCCAAAAGCAATGAAAGTCTGGTTTCCATACAAATCAGCAGTAGAATGGGAAGCCCAAAGGAGGGAAGACTAGTATGAGGTCATCCTGAGTCTGAGGACAAAACACTGAATTTAGGAAAATACATGGAGAAAAAAAGCCATTTTGGCATTTATCATTGGACACAGACAAGGTGACAGAGCTCTTGCAAGCTAAGAATTGTGTTTCAGTGAAGGGGGTTGAAGTCTCTAAGAAATAGATATAGGCAAGAATCCTGCTTAGGCAAAGATCTTCCACCTAGGAATTTTTGTACTTCTGTAGAAGGTTTTGTCTAAGAGAAAGTTAGCCATGACTGGAGAGAAGGAAAATTGATGATAAAGCAAAATCAACCTTGAACAAAGGTTGTAGCTTGTTAAGTCCTAGCCACTTGAAAGCATATTTTATCTGTATTTGCTTGAAACCATTTTATCTTTATCCCTTGTTCTTAAAGACACTTAAAAACTATTTCTTTTGTTTAGAAACTTGTTTTACTTTTAATCTATTCTATTCTAAGCCAATCCTTTGCTGTGTTTGAGTTCAAATGATTGCTAATTCTGGTGAACATAATAAATGGAGCTTTAGTCTCTTTAAAGGAGCAATGAACATTATTATTACTTTGAATGTTCAAGGAGAGGGGTGGGCATTTTAGGCAGTTGGCTTTGAAGACATTTAGGTTAGAGGTATGTTGAGGTTACTTCATTAGTGAGTAGCCTGGGCTGGTGGAGACCAGTGGGTGACTGTGGTGTGGCAAGCAAGCTGCTGTTCAGCACACAGGCACTCACTGCATGTTTTTCTGCTGACAGAGCTAATGCAGTAGAGCATTTTAAGACATTCAGTGTTACAAGACTAGCAATAACCCAGCTCCTTATTGGTCTGAATTTCACTCCAAAATGTGACAGTGTGTGTGTTTTGCTTGTGGTATGACACCTTACTGGTGTAATCATAAATTTCTCTCCTCTAGTCGCCATTTCCATCCGAGTCAAAAAACTGAAGAGTTTGAAAAGAAGACTCTCTTGCTTGTATCTTGACCTCCATGATCACAGTTCTGTTTATTGACTGTGTTAATACAGCAGCGAAAATTGGAACTGAATGTTGACATGAATGGCTGTGCTTTCTCCCAGGTATAGTCTCATTATCTCTTAGAAGGGTCAAAATGCTTATAAATCTCAGTCTCAATATTGTAGCAAACTGGGATTGATATTGTGCTGGCTTCTTGTAGATTTATCCTCCACTCTGTTTTACAAAGAAGGATCAGTCAGTATGAAAAAAAGTCAGCTTCCACTGGAATAGCATTAAACATGGTATTCTCTGAGATTTGTAGTTCATAAAATCCTCCTTCTCCATTGTTGTTGCAGAGGTGCTGGTGGAGGATTTGAGTGCATGCTAATAAGATTTTTTTGACAGATAAATTCTCAGTTGCAGGGGCAGTATAGAAAAATAGATATCTGTCAGTATCATTGTCGTCTTTAGAATAGAAATGGTTCTTCTTTTATGAAATTCAGTGTCAGCTTATTTTTTAAACACTTCACAGATACAAGTTCATTAGGTGATTTAATAAAATGGAATGTACCAGAATAAAGTAACAATTTCAGCACAGGTTGATTTAATTCAAAGCAGATTGCTACCAGTTTTAATCATGATTTAAATCCACAAGCAATAAACCTTGATTAAACTTAATTAATTTTAATCTTGTTTTGCATTTTTATTTTTAGTTATCCTAAAGAAAGGGACATGTAGATTTGCAACTAAACATATCCTGTACTCTAATTTGGTACTTCTTTTTTTTATAACCCGAAGAGTATTCTGTAAATGTCTTTAAGCAATTATACAGCTTAACATTTATTCAGTTTTAAAATTTTTACATTTTTGTTTAAAAAATGGTGAATGATGCATTTCTTAATTACTAGATAAATTTTTTACATGTAATTTGTGTCATTATGTTTGTTTGGAAGGAAATTGGAATTCAATTAATGGACAAAAACATCACTTTACAAGATAAATCAACTTTAAATGTGCTGGTTGCAACAGCAAAAAGGCTTATCAAAACGTATTTTGCATTTAATGCTAACTCATAGACTCTAAGGTCAGAAGGGACCAGTATGATCATTTAGTCTGACCTCCTGCACAATCCAGGCCACAGAACCTCACTCACCCAATCCTGTAATAAACCTCTGTCCTACAACTGAGTTATTAAAATCCTCAAATTGGTTTAAAGACTAAGGTAAAGAGAACCTACCAGCAAGTGACTTGTGCGCCATGAAAGGTGAACACCCCCTCCCCCGAGCCTTTGCCAATCTGCCCTATGGTAAAATTCCTTCTTGAGCCTAAATATGGTGATCTGCTAAACCCTGAGCATGTGAGCAAAATTCACTAGCCAGGCAGCCAAGAAAGAATTCTCTGTAATAATTCATAACCTACCCCATCGAAGTCCCTTCTCAGGCCATTGACATATCCATCATCAGTAGTCAAAGATCAATCAATTGCCAAACAAGGCTGTTCCATCATACCATCCACTATGTAGATTTATGAGCTCAGTTTTTCGTGTAATTTGTCTTTTTGATCCCATAACTCCCTTTGGAATTCTGTTCCAGAACTTTACTTTTCTGATGGTTAGAAACGTGCATCTAATTTGAAGTCTGTGTCCTGATGGTAAATGTATATCCATTTGTTCTTGTGTCCACACAGGTGCTTAAATAATTCCTTTCCATCCCTGGTAAATAATTTCTCTCTCTAATGTATTTATAGAGAGCAATCACATCTCCCCTCAGCCATCTTTTGTATATGCTAAATAAGCCAAGACCTTTAAGTCTCATCTCATAAGGCAGATTTTCCATTCCATAAATTATGCTTGTGGTTCAGGGGTTGGCAAACCCTGGCACATGGGCCTATGCACAGCAGCATGCAGGGCTCCTGGTCTTGCAGCACCTGACTGTTCCCACCCTGCTGTGCAGCTTCTGTCCCCTGCTGGTCCCACTCCCCAGCGTGGGGGGGAGGTCAGCAAGGAAAAAGAGCATGTGGCTCCTGTCCCTTGCTGGCTCCACCCCTGGTACCTTTTTGGTCCCTCTCCTGGCACCTTTCTGGCTCTACCCCTGGCATCTGCTTGAGTGTTCGGGGGGCCAGGCACAGAGGCCACCAAATGTTGCTGAGCCCTGTTGCAGTCCTCCTCTGCACCTGTTTGTTTGAATACATCTTTCTTAAACTTGGGGGGCCAGAACTGCACTTAATATTCTGGATGAGGTCTCACTGGTATGTTGTATAACGGTACAAACACCTCTTTGTCTCTACTAGAAATACCTCATCTGATGCATCCTAGGACCACATTAACTTTTTTTCACAGCCATATCACATTGGCAACTCTTAATCAACCATACTCCCAGTTACTTTTCTTCCTCCATCACTTGCAACTGATGCATCACCAGCTCATAGGAAAAATTCTCGTTATTAGTCCCTATGTGCCTGACCTTGCACTTTCCACTATTAAATTTAATTCTGTTCCCAGAACTCTGGTTCATAAGGTAATCCAGATCTTCCTGTATGATACCACAATCCTTCTCTGTATTGGCAACACCTCCCACTTTTTGTGGCAAGGTCAGTAATAAAACAGCTAAAGAAGATTAGTCCCATGACCAGTCCCTGAGGAATTCCACCAATAACTCCCCCCCAGTCTTACAGTTAACCTTTCAGTATGGCCTGTTGTAGTTCTTCCCTTTAACCGCTTCCTTATCCACCTTTCTATTTTCACATTAAACCCTATCTTTTCAAATTTAACTAATAATTCCTTGTGTGGAACTCTATCAGTGTTTTAATGAAAATTAGGTAAATTAGATCTACTGCATTACCTTTATCCAAAACATCTATTATCATCTTAGAAAAGGAAATCAGGTTGGTCTGGCCCAATTTGTTACACAACAGGATTATCATCAGTTGTTAGTGAATTGAACTGACTGTTTCTGGTCTCCATGTTGAGATTTTAGAACTAATAGATCACATCTCTCTCCACCTAGTGTTTGTTCATATTTTGGAAGAGGAAAATCAGTTTTCCTGCTTTTTCAGGTCTCTCTGTTTCTTAACTTTGAATGAATTAAAATGAAGAAATATTCTCTTTTTGTACCTGCAAGACAGGCTACTGGTGTTGAAAGCTACCTTAGCGCTTCAACAAACTCTGGATCCAGGTGCTTAGCTAGTGACTTCTACCAGTTCAGTTGTTTGACTTTCTTTAAAACTTTAACAGTGAACATGAACACATACTGCTTAATTTTGTATTTACTTCTGATTATTTTAATAGATTATGTTTAGTTGGTTGTAATTTCAAATAAGTTCCATTAAAACAGGAAGAATGCATTTATTTAAATTAAATCTCAAACCCAACTGAAGTAACTTTTAAAAGTTTGTCTAAAACTAAATCACTGATTTTTATCCACCATTCATGATTCTTGAATGACACTGATAAAGCTTAAGTCTGGGGAGTGCTGGAAGCTCTCAAGACCTCACTAAAATTATTGGCATTTGGGCTTCACAGCAGTTGCAGGAGCAAACCCTACCTGTAATGTGTTTTTCCTTTTCTAATTTACTCTGCATGTGCAGAAAAGTCATTCTGAAAACTTTCATAATAAATCATTCAAGTTTAAAGACACATTATAGAAGCAGTCTTGTATTATCCAAATTCTTAAATTGAGGCAAATACCTCAATTTGCCATTTTCTTTAGTTAAAAAAAAAAAAAAAAAGTCTGATTAAGCTGCAAAGGTGATAATGTTCTCTTTGTCTCTCTCTTTCTCTGTACTTATGTGTTTTGTTCCTTTGAATGTTTTAAGACTATAGAGGTTTTCTAAAAGTCTGTGTTAAATGCACTACAAACAAAAACCAAAATGAAATTGTGAGTCTATATAGAACATTAACTGTCATATCAGTTCATACTTTTTTACCAGCTAATTTTTCCTTCATAAGCAAGTGTAGTTCCCACACATACTTAAGGGAAAACAGATAATTCAAGTGCTGGTTTTATTCTGATATAAACTGACAATTTTTTTTTAAAAGGTTATCACCACACTCAGAATAGTATGGTGTTGTAAAAGCCAGTTTTGACTGGGAAGTTGCTTGAGTGACCAGTCTATTGTGCTGACCCAAAAAGTTGTGTATATAGAGAATTCACCAATTAGGAGCAAAAATCTAATACTAAATTTCAGTAGCGTTCTAACCTGCAAAAATATATTAGTTATTGGGGCTAATATGTTTTTCTGTTACCTGTGAAATAAAAGATAAATGTAGTTTTTTCCTAGTCCAGCCTTCATAAGATTTTTATTAATTATGGATTGGTTATTTTAGAGTGTCTTGATGTGTATGTTGTGTCTCTAATTTTTCATCAAAAGGCATATAATTAACATGTCTAATTCTGTGGCAAAGCACTGAAGTAATTTCAAGCAACGCCCATCTTTAAAAAAGATGACTCTTAAGCATGACATTAAGAATTGCTTCTTTTTGTCAATAGGGTATCTGTCAACTCCAAGTCTGGTATCTGTGCCTCAGCTAATTCTTTGAGTTGTCAAGACTCAGTGGTTTTCACCCAGTCCTTAAACAACAACAAAACAAAAAAAAACCCAAGTCCATTTCATCACTAAATCTTCAAAATTTAGTGTTCAACCACTGGAATTCAGGTTCTTCCTTCAAAATAGTTATCTTCAAAGGAATCATGTATCTTTGGTCCATTTAAGACACTGAGATACAATTCCACCTCCATCATCTTTGTACAAGTTGAGGGGCATTTCAGAGAATAGCTTTGGCTCTAACCTGACATATTCAGATGTGAAAAGGCTGAGGCTGAGGCACCTGCATGTAGTTTGCACTGCCTTAGTCTCCTCACTTCCCCTTGACCTGTATCTTGGAGCCTACGGGGTTTCTGACTCCACTCCCATTTTGGTTTATGCTAGTGCTGTAAATCAAACCCTGTTCATTTAGACTCTGATTAAATTAAGCTTGGCAATGTTAAGTGTATCCAATTCTACTGTTTGAAAAAATATTCTTTCCTGGCAGTCCACAGAACCCTTATGAGCTTCCTTATTCTCTAGATTAGGATGTGGGTATTGAAGGAAATGGGGATAGTGGGGCATGATGGGCATTTAAAGTTGTTCCAGTGTATCTTTTTCAGGGAAGATGGGTGCACTGGGATGCAAAGTATTCAGTAAAAGCGAAACCTAGTCTGGAAAACAGATGTGAAATACAAACATAGAAGCATTCATATCAGTTAGCAGCTTAACCAGCCTGTCATGAAAACAAAAACTTAAAAAAAAAATTAGAGGAAAAATTTCTGTTCACCTGACTAATACTGCATATTGGAATAGGAGAAAAGAGAAGCCTTGGAATGGCGTAAGGCAGGGGTTGGCAAACTTTGGCTGCCCCTGTGCTAGTCCTGCCACCCCAACCATCAGCTGCTGCCAGGTGCGGAGCCAGCAGGTGCTGGGGTTGGGGCCAGGAGCCACAGCACACAGTGGCTTCTTTTCCCTGCTGGCCGCACCCCCCCAAAGTTATGGAGCAGGGTCAACTGGGGGACAGGAGCCACTCCCTTCCTAATGGACAGAGTATTTCCTTGTTTGAGGTTTCTTTTGAATGGTTAAAAAGTCAGACTTCACCTAACCAAGAACTCCCCCCCCCCCCAAGTTACCACATGGAGTTTCTAATCACATCGTAGCCACTTTAAATACATAAAAATAAGTTCATTTTCAGGACCAGATAAACGAATATCTACACTCTGGTTGCTTTGCACCACTCTGGAGCAGGCTGCAGCCAGATCATGGTGCCATTTTAAACTGGTTTACATCTGGATCATAGCAGAGTTTTAGAAGGCAGAGACAGGAGACTTGAGGGAGTGGAAGGGGAAAATGGTAAGAGGTCAAGGAGGATGAGAGTGGAGCAGCAGTCCTAATATTTGAGCAGAAAGATAACCTAGATAAATTGTAGAGGGGGGGGAGAAATTTCTTTTGTGAGTTAATGTAATCTCATGTGGGATTTTTTTCCCCCTTGTGTGTATCAGTGCTAGATAACTACTGCTTAGGATCATGTTAATTCTTGTTAAGAGAAAACACTGTAAGAATTACCCCAATTTCTACACATTTATCTGTTAAAGGATGTTGCTTAAATAACTCTGGATAGCATCCCAAAACAATAAGGGGAATTTGTACTCTTACTTCTTATGTTTTATGTTTCCATACACAATATGGCAACATTTCAGCGATGGATGTGTAAAATCATCTTGTGACAACAAGTCCTGATAGTATATGTTGTGTTTTTGGAACTTAGGAAGCCCAGTTACAAAACAGGGACGAACTGTTTTATTTATTTACTAAAATTATTTAAAAAGCTATATTGTTAAATGTAAGGTTAAACGTGGAGATAATAGCTGCCTAACTCAGTCACAATTCTTCCGGGAATCTGAGCATATATGTTTGTGTATTCAGCCCCACATACCATTTGGGTTGGGTATTGTTGTTGGTACTGACTTTAAGTAGCTCTTGCGAATGGACGCTCAAGGACTCTGGTTAGCCCCTGCGCTTTCTTCTACAGCTTTCTCTGTGCAGTGATGCAGTTAGTCACAATGGAACTTCTCATGAGAAACTCAGATGGCTTTAAATAAATATATTTTAAAATGTTTGGTATTATAATTGCATTTTCCCCCAAGTAATATGCTGCTTATTAATTAAAGCAAACAATGATAAATTAATTTCAATTTTTGCCTCAGGGTGAGATAAGAGTAAGGAATACAGCACACATCATGCCTACAGAAATCCATATGCAGTCAGCTGAGCTTGTTTTGTGTCTCCTGTCGCATGCTTATGAACAATCAATCCCATCAGAAGAAGATGCTAGTTGTAAAAATAATTGTTTTTTTTTAAATAACTGGTTAGCAATAAATCCCAATGTTGGCTATGAATATGAATCCTGTTGTACACTCCAAGGCAGGAGTCTCAGACTCAAATCACCACATGGTGTGCATGAGGGACTAGTATGTTAGCCCGAGGGCTGTACCACTGAAACCTTTTCATACAACGATACAAAGTATAGTCAAAATGAAAAAAATGAAGAGTAACATGTATGCCAAGAGAAAGAAAGAAAGAATTACTTCTGTTCAAGATGGAGATATTATCAGGAAGACAGGTAAGTAAACACACATTAAATTTTGCATTATCAATTATTTGAGAAATTCTAAGTGTCATTGCAGGCTGCGGGAAATAACTTTAGGGGCCACAAGTTTGAGACCTCAGCTCTAAGATAACTTCGGGTAGATTCATTCTTTTCTATGTTACCAGTTCAAAAGAATTTATCACCTTCTACTGCTTGTGCATTTCCAAACTTAAGCAAATCAATTCTTTCAAAAATTATATACCTTAAGATGTTTTTTCCCATCAAAATACAATGGTGTTTATATAGCTAATCCCATGAGCAGACTTCAGAATGACAAATTTAGGTTTGAACTTCCCTAGGTAAACTAAATTTTGTGTGTTCTCACCCTGCCCAGCTCCATTCACCACTTTTGCTTTGCAGAGGTTGATTTCAGAAAAGGGGAAATGAAAAGTATGTCACCATCAGTCAGATGCTGAGCTCATCACTACCCCAGCCTGGCTGATACAGAATTCCCTTTTCTTTGGTGTATCCTAGCAACTAGCATTGAAACACATGGGAAAGATAGACACAGAGGAATCCAAGATCACCGCTGTCTATTACAAAACAGTCATCTTCTGGAATAAAAAAATAAAGCCTTAAACCTGTACAATTGCAGTGATGAAAGATTGCTCTGAAACCTACATCCAAAGTGTAAAATGGCATGTGTTGGTGTGTGTAAGTGGTCGTAGTGGTGTCAACATTTTTTAGTTTTCATGATTTATAAAGATTTGAAGAAAAATTGGGACTGTGGCTTAATTGTCTAAGGCATGAAAAGCCAGTGTCAGAAGGAATTGGATATCAAATGTATTTTTTAAAAACTTCCAACCTGAAATATTGAAACATTTAATCATAACATTATAGTAAAGTAATTTCTTTCCCATGTCTGAATTCCTTGTAACTGAAAGTGTCTGCTTTAAATGTGTTTAACGGGGGGGGGGGGGGAGAATCGAGTCCATTAAAAATCAAGGCTGCAGATATGTCTAAAATATACTGTTAAATTTTTTGTAATATCCAAATCTGATGTCAGGTATATACTAGAACAGATTGTTTAAAATGCAAATCCATTCATGCAAACACGCACATACAATCTTATAACTGAAAAATGGACAATAAGCTAGTAATACTAACTTTCATTGACAATGTAAAATTATTTTTCTCTCTTTACATTTTACAACTCATTTTTCAAACTTTGGTCCTTAACACTATGTACTGGATATCCTCCAAAAGCTGGGTCTAATAGGATGATTTAGAACATTACCATCTTCAAAACTTTCCTGTTTCTTGTTTTTTGTTTGTTGACATCCATGCTTACTAACTTTCAGTCAGTTATGGATATTCAACCCCATTGATGAGAATAAGGTACAGATTCACTGGGTGGTTCCCAACTTGTGGCCTATGGAAGTGTCCCACTGCTTTCCTCGTGCTGGCTCCATAGGTGAGCTGCTACCTAAGGATGGAGCATGTTGCCAGCGAGCTGAAAGGTCAGTACAGGCTCTTTGCTACAGTGCAGGGGGTGGTAGTGTCTGGGAGCCACGGCTGAGCAAGGATTGACTGGAGGAAGTCTTAATTTGAGGGGGGAGGGTTCTTTGAACTTCTTTTTGGGTGAGTAAAAAACATTTATTTGTCCAAAACAAAACCACAAAGATGCCCAACCCATGGCTAGTGGGTTATAAGTGGCTGGGCTTTCTGATAAGTTTGATTTCACTTATAATAAGCTCATCTGGTCACAACAGCCTAGAGCCCCTCCCACCACCACCCTGAACTCCCGCACCTTCGTGACCATGCCCTCTCTGCCCAGAGCCCCATCCATAGTCTCCCAAACCACCCACTCACTGCCAAGAGCCCCCATCATGCCCTCTCCAGGGTGTTTTTTGGAAAGGTCAAATATAGTAACCCTAAAAATGATATCCGTGGCCTCAAAAAGGCTGGGAACCACTGATTTAGCCGTGATCTGCACTTAGGGCTTTTTCGGCAGCAGTTGACCGCCGTTTGCACAAGAAACGTAAAATTCCTTGCGTAAATGGCAGCGACTTTCTAAGCCACCGTTATACATCAGGGAAAGCCGAATGTAAATCGCTTGCTGTCTGCTTTCCCTTACGCCTGCTGATCCCCAGGACTTCTGGGGTTGGCTTCCGGGATGCAGTCTGCTCCCAGAAGCCCAAACTGACGGCAGTGAATTTTGCCATCATACTATATAATAATATATAAAGTTATTATATAACTTTCTGCCATCATACTATCTATATAATTCACCATGCTCATATTCCAGGCTGCATTTTCAGCACTGGCACTTTGGAGACAGGAATGCAGGCACAGATGTTGCTACGCTTTCATACTGGTTGTGGATGACTCAATTCAGTAATACATTCTGTTCAGATCCAGTACTGATGGTGATCCTCAAATTAATACATAAAGGCAATACGTTGCTAGTTCTCAATCTGATAAAATTGTTTGTACAATCAGTTGTGTATTCATGTCTCAGTATTAAATCTTGTGATCATATGTTTAGTGGATGTGATTTATATTGAATTAGTAATGAGAAAACTTTATTTGTGGGTGTTAAGATGTCAGAATTCATGTACTTTTTGATCTGTTCAATTCCTGCAATGATGGACTCCCCTTGATCCTCTTGGTTTTAGCGGACTGCAATCATTCCATGTTATCCATTACAGCTCTGCCTTATGTGGATTTTTTGACTCCCCCACACAGTTCATGTACTAGCTAAATTAAGTAGAATTTCTACATATCACTTTCAGGTTTATAAAAGGACTCTGTCTCTGTGCAGACATTACTACTTTTGTTGACTTGACAAGGGATTGGTGTGTCAGTAACAGATGGGACTTTCCATGTTTAGAACACTACTTCAGTCTATATTTTGGAGTCTTCTGTACTGGAGGTAGGTTCAATTTTAAATGTTCAGCCTCCTTTCTATAAATTCATTCAGTAGTACAGGTCTCCATCTACATACAGCTAGTCCTCACTTAGTGACCTACTCGTTTAGTGACCCCTCAGAGTTATGACCGGCTCTCTGATGAGTTGGTATTATGGCAATGTACGAGAACTCGCATCAACTCTCTCAGATTACCTATATTTACAGTACACTATGCAAACTAAGTTCAGTACATTAGAGCTTAAAACATTTAAAATATATATTAAAAATGTTATAAATGATGCAAAGGTGACATTAAAACTATCTACCGATGGTTGAAAAACCCACTACCAGTAAAGTACATTATGCCTGAAATACCGGTAAGGGCTGCTCCTCGTTTAGTGACCAATTCGTTTATCAACCAGGTTTCAGGAACGGAACCCGGTCACTAAGTGAGGACTACCTGTATTTGCATAAAGTGTTGCCTGATGATACTGAGGCTTCAAGAATCTCCCAAACATACAAATCTCAGGTACTGTTGAAGCTCAGGGTCTGTCCCTCAGGCACATATCAGTTAGTCATGTGCTCCCTATAACCTGGTCTGCAGGAGATGGGTAACAGATGCATATAAATTCTGCAGTTTACAGCCCCACATGTGCCAGCATACCTCTGTTCCTCTTCAGCTCTGGAGATTGCATGTAGATGCCCACCCCATCCATTGGACCAAGGGAGAGGGGTCTGATCCAGGGTTCTATTCTTTTCCACTCTTTTTAGCCCAGATCTAGAGGAGTCTGTACCTGGGAGCTTCTTCTTTTTCCCCACCCCTTCCACTTTGAAGCAGAGGTTGCTGGGCTAAGGAGGGAGGAGTAGAAGAATAGTAGATAATCTTTTTTAACAAGAGTTTGGAAAAGAAAGCAGAACTATCCTGAACTACTTCGCTCTTTCTGCTCCTCACTCATTTTGTGTGTAAATGGTGTCTGCTTCTCCTCCTTACTCTCTTCCTCAAAACTTCAGTCAGCTCCTGAGGAGAGCTCTGACTGCCACACCTAATAGATCTGATCCCTTTCTGTTTCCCTAAAAGGCAGGAGAATGGGGAAGGACAAGCGTTCAGCCTTTTTAACCATAGATTGTATGTAGTCAGATGATATTTCTCCATACACACAGAAGCGCCTTATAGTATGAGTGAAAATTCTATATCGAATTCTGTGTAGTTGACAGTTCTGCACCTGATTGTCTTTAAGTTAAAATACAAAAGGTGCTTGTTTTAATGCATCAGCTACCGGTTCATAAATATAGATCTATGACATTGTAAATTGCCATGGTCAAAGATAACTGATAAGCTGTTCTGCCACTGAATTATGTAAAGGAATTCAATCTTTATTGATCATAAGAAATAACTAGTGAAGACTTATTGCTAGAGGTGGAAAAATTTCACTTTCTGCATAGGCCTCCCTTCTAGCACTTCCTGCTTTCTCCTTCTTCCCCGAAATTCTCTCTAGGAAACTGCAAAGCTGCTGTCTGTTATAATTTATACGCTCCACAGAATATAGAAGAAACAAAATAACAAAGTTGTGGTTTTAGTTCCCATCCTTCTGTTAGTAGGAAAAAATAGCTTGTCAGATTGTGCCAGAACAATTTTTTATGTAGTAAAAATATTAGGTACATACATGCAAATTGTCTATATTTGCAGTATTTATAATTTCACTGAATTGCCAGTTTGACTAATTGTGCATTTCTAAAACACATGCATTGTGTGGATATGTTGTGTTTAATTACATACCTAGTTGTCCTGATTTATTTTTCAGTGTCATTCATATACCGTACATAATCGGGTATAAGCCAGTCTGGGCACCAGCCGACTCCCCAATTCTGAGCCCAAAAAAGAAGCTAAAATTTGTGACCCAGGTATATGCCGCGGTCCCCTGTTGGTCTTGGCCCCTAACCCCCCACCCACTGCTGCTGGCTTCCTCTGAAGTTTGACAGCTTCCCTACCCCCAAAATCTCTACTGCTGCTTTTCCCTTGCCCCCCTGCTGTCCATTCTTCACCCCTGCTGCCCCCTGCTCTACCCTTTCCTCACTGCTACACCCCTGCTCACTTCTCAGTTTCCTGTTGCTGCCACCTGTGCCACGCTCTGCGCCACCCTTTCCTCACTGTTGCCCCCCTGCTCCCACCTTCTCTGCCCTTTCATCACTGCTACCCCCCTGCTCACTTCAGTTTCCTGCTGTTGCCCCCTGCTCCTCCTGCTGCCCCCTGCTCTGCCCCTTTCTCACTGCTGCTCTCTGCTCCTCCTACTGCCCCCTTCTCACTGCCACCCCCTACTCCACCTTTCCCTCACTGCTACCTGCTGCCCCTGTGCTCTGCCCTTTCCTCACTGCTGCCCCCCATGGCTCTTCACTGCTGCCCCCTTCTCTGCCCCTTCCCCACTGGTGCCCCACTGCTCTTCCTGCTGCCCCCAGGCTCTTCACTGCCGCCCCCCTGCTCCCTTCTCAGTTCCCTGCTGTTCCTCCCCTGTTCCCCAACACTCTTTCCCTGTCACCCCCAAGCCCTGCTGCTGCTCTTTCCAGCTGGCCAGGCACCCTCCCCCCCAGTCCCTGTCGCTGCTTCCCTGGGCTCCCCAAAAACTCTGGGTCCTCCTGCCGCTTTCCTGGACTCTCTGCCCTCCCCCCCCCCCAAAGCCTGAGCCCTATGGCCCCTTCCTCGGCCTCCCTGAACCCTCCCGGCTGTCCCATCACTTTCCCCAACTCCCCTACCCCCTCACCAACCCCCGGTCCCTGCCACCCCTTCCCTGGCCTCCCTGAATCCCCTCCTCAATGTCCAGGCCGACCCCCCCCCCCCGGGCTCCCTTACGTGGCCGCTCCAAACGCTGGGGTCCCCTACTCACTCCAGCCCCAGCCCCTGCCGACTGCCCAAGATGGCTGCCCGGAAACACAAAGGCTCCGGCCTGCCACATGGTCAGGGAAATTCCTGGGTGGGGCTGTCTACCATATTCTCTTGAGTATAAGCTGAGAGCCTGTTTTGAAGCCAATTTTCAGACACAAAATTTTCGGCTTATACGTGATGATATAAGGTACCTTCTTTCTTGTTAAAAAAAAAAAAAAAATTGAAGCAATTGTTAACATGTGGGTGGCTTTATCAACTGGGTGTACCTGTGCACTATTTTTTTGGACACATACGTCAACAGAGTAACAATCGTACATTTACTGTAAGATTTGTGATTTAGCCTCTCTATACAGACAGGTTATAATAAAAATATTTTATCCTCCTGTATCATTTATTTCAGTTTTCCTAAGGAAAGTTAGCCATGATCATCTTTCATATTTTTTGTGAGGTACTGAAGGTACTATTATTACAGACAGTTCCCATAAATAGAAGAATCTCAATTTTATGGGGAAGTTTTGTCACTTATTTTTAAAAAAATAATTAGAAACACTGTACTGTTTGTGCCGTGTTGTTTACTGTAAGTTATTCTTTCCCATAGTGATCTTTTAACTCTACCTAAGCACTTATGTTCAGTGAAATCTCTCCTCATGACTCACATTTTCAGCAAAGTCCACAAATACTAACCTTTGTAAGTAAAAATATTTTCACCCTTTAGATTCAACAACAATAAAAACCAACCCTCCAAGATAGACCATTCATTTGGGCATCTCACTGCATTTTTGTGTTGTCAGTATGAGACTGTAAACTCCACAGGGAAGGTGTCATTCTTTTCTCTGTCATTACAATATGTTGTTCCATCTGGCATGGAACTTCTGGGATTGTGCTGCCTTTTCCAAGTGCTGGAGACAGGTAAAAGGTTCCCCTTCCCTTCCCTGTCTAGTGCAGTCTAACTTGTAGCACCCCCTACAGCAGGGGTCTCAAACTTGTGGCCCATAGGACACATGAGGCCCAAAAACTTAAAGTATTTCCTGCGGTCCACAGTGACACTATCATTATGGATATTTGCAATATTGTTGCATAAAAAAGATTTCAGTGATGTGGCCCTTATGGTGATTTACGTTTGAACCCCCCACCCTACAGTGGATCTCGGGAACTGAACTGCCATTTCTTTCCAGTCTTCTGTTTCTAATTTCACAGATAGAGACTCTCTCTGGCAGCTCAACAGCTACCAGACCTGTAAGCAGAGGAAGAAATGGGAATATAATCTCCCATCTGCATTTTGTTATGGTGGCCCTACTACTTCTGTTTTTTCTTGCTTCAGTTCCCTCTGACTACCTCACCCACCCAACTCTCAAACTACATCTGAAAGCTGCCCTTTCTTATAGAGGCCCCTCCTTTTACAGTTCCCATGTTGGATCCAACCACAGCGAGGATGGTTGGTCTTCTGTCCTGAATTTTCTTTCTATGCTTTTTCTTCCTTTGAACAGCACTGCATCCTACTCTTTCCTCTGCTCCTCATCAGTACAGTAATCTGCTGTCCACCCAACTCCTCCCATCAGCCTTCCTCTCTGATTCTGACTCCTGGGTCTCCCTCTGCCTTGCCTCCAAATCTCATATTCTTGTTGTCAGTGACCTCATTTTCCATGTTGATAGCCCTCTGATCCCTTAGCTGCCTCACGTCTTCATTTGACCTGCAGCCCTGGTTCAGCAGTCCCACTCAAAAAAAAGAGCTGTTCACTTAAGTTGGGTCTTCACCCAGCATTGTATGCTCTTTCTCTCTATTGCTTTGTTGAGTTAGCACGTCCTATCACTCAGGCTCTTTCAGCATCACCCCACAGACCACGTCACTCTACCTTTTCATGACTTCTAATCTATGTGCTATGGAGCAATTCTGGTGGAAATCTCATGACCAGGCTGACTTCTTCCACTGCATATTTATCATCTCCTCCTGCAGTAATGCCATCTTCATAGCTAAATGCCTTTCCTTCTCCAACTTAACTGAATCTTGCATCTACAATCTCACCTGTGTTTTCAGTACCGTTGGACTGACTACTTACATCCTCCCCTCCTCCTGCCTCCACTTTTCTCTCAACACACAATCTTGCTGATTTCTTCCAAGAAAAACTAGTAGAATGTCACAGAATCATAGGGTTGGAAGGGACCTCATGAGGTCATCTAGTCCAACCCCCTGCCAGAGGCAGGACCACTCCCACTAAACCATCCCAGTCATGGTTTTGTCCAGCCGGGCCTTAAACACCTCCAAAGATGGAGATTCCACCACTTCCCTAGGCAGCTCATTCCAGTGCTTCACCACTCGCCTAGTAAAAAAGGTTTTTCTGATATCCATCCTCGAACTCCCTAACTGTAACTTGAGACCATTGCTCCTCGTTCTGTTCTCCGTTACTACCGAGAATAGTCAAGTTCCCTCCTCCTTAGAGCATCCCTTCAAGTAGTTGAAGGTTGCTATCAAATCCCCCCTCAATCTTCTCTTCTGCTGACTAAATAAGCCTAATGCTCTCAGTCTTTCCTGATAGGGCTTGTGCTCCAGCCCTTTAATCATTTTGGTTACCCTCCGCTGAACTCTTCTAGCATGTCCCTGTCCTTTTTGTAGTGGGGAGCCCAAAAGTGAACACAGTATTCTAGATGTGGCCTCACCAGTGCTGAACAGAGGGGAATGATCACATCCCTTGATCTGCTGGTAATACTTCTTTTGATGCAGCCCAGTATGCCATTGGCCTTTTTGGCCGCAAGAGCACACTGCTGACTCATATCCAGCTTCCCATCCACCATGACCTCCACGTCCTTTTCTACAGTGCTGCTATTTAGCTGAATGTTTCCCAGCCTGTAGCGGTGCATGGGGTTTTTTTGTCCCAAATGCAGGATTTTACACTTGTCCTTATTGAACCTCATAAGATTTCTGTTGGCCCACTGTTCCAATTTATCTAGGTCTCCCTGAATCCTGTCCTTGCCTTCCAATGTGTCTACTGGTCCCCCCAGCTTGGTGCCATCCGCAAATTTACTGAGAGTGCAGTCTATTCCATCATCCAGATCATTGATGAAAATGTTGAACAGAACTGGCCCCAGGACCGGCTCTTGGGGCACACCACTCGTTGCTGGTTGCCAGCTAGACATGGAACCATTGATTCCTACACACTGAAACCGTGGGTGCCTTACATGTTTGCTGCTGTTTCTCCTAATTGGAATGGCAACTTCCTGTGCCCTTAGCAGGGTTTCTTTAAAATATAACCAACTCTCTTGGACTCCTTTCCCCTTCAGATTAGCTTCCCAAGGGATCCTGCCCATCAGTTCCCTGAGGGAGCCAAAATCTGCTTTTTTGAAGTCCAGGGTTTTTGTTTTGCTTCTTTCCTTCCTTCCTTTAATCAGCATCCTGAACTCAACCATGTCATGGTCACTACTGCCTAGCTTGCCATTTACCTCTACCTCCCTGATCAATTCTTCCTTGTTTGTGAGCAGCACGTCAAGAGTTGCAAGGCCCCTAGTTGGTTCCTCCAGCATTTGTACCAGAAAGTTGTCTCCAGCACTCTCTAAAAACTTCCTGGATTGCCCATGCACTGCTGTATTGGCCTCCCAGCAGATGTCAGGGGAATTGAAGTCCCCCTTGAGCACCAGGGCCCGTGATCTAGAAGCTTCTGCTAGTTGTTCATAGAACACCTCATCCATCTCCTGCTTCTGGCCTGGTGGTCTATAGCAGACACCCACCACAACATCCCCCTTGTTGCTTTCCCCTCTCAGTGTAACCCACAGACTTTCTACTGTCACGCTTCCACTTCCATAATGGAGCTCTTAGCAGTCATAGAGCTCTTTTACATATAGTGCTACTCCTCCCCCTCTTCTTCCCTGCCTGTGCTTCCTGAACAGTTTATACCCATCCATGGCAGAGCTCCAGTCATGCAGACTATCCCATCACGTCTGTTATTCCAATGATATCATAGTTCCTTTTCTGCGCTAGTACTACCAATTCTTCCTGCTTATTTCCAAGGTTCCTCACATTAGTGTATAGGCACCTAAGATACCAGGCCGATTTCCCTACTTTGTCATTTTGATTTTCAATGCTATTACAGATACCTCCTTGCATTTTTTCTTGGAGTTGTCCTTCCCCACTTTCCTCACGTATTAGGGCTTCAGTAGAATACTTAAGACAATTATTTGATTCCCTCCCCCCCATGTTCCAACTACCTTCTCTTTTATTCCTGGTGCTACAGTCCCAGCACATCCCAAGTTCCATCCCTTCCCCCAGATCTCCCACATTGTCACTTACCTGTGGGCTTTGGTCTTCTTCCCCCTTTGAACCTAGTTTAAAGCCCTCCTCACTAGGTCAGCCAGTCTGTGCCCAAATATGCTCTTCCTCTTCCTGTTATGATGTAAGATGTCACCTTCCCTTTTCCCCTCCTATAACTCTTGTCTTCTCCCCATGATAGACCTAGAAGATGCCCATATGCTCTTCTCTTGTAACCCCTCTCCTTGTCCCAGGGACCGTCCCATCTCCTGATTTCACTTGTGCCCACTCTCTTCCCACCCTCACTTGCCTCCTTAATTACATTCCCCTTCAGCTCTTTCCACTCATGATATAAGCATGCTCTAATCTTTTCCTGTTTAAAAAACTTGACCCTCAATCTTGCTCGGCTTTCCAACTACTTCCCCATCTCCATTTTGTTTCTAAGCTCATTGAATGTATTGTCTGAAGTTCCTCTTTCTAGTTCATCCTAAACCCTCTCCAATTCAGCTTCTGCCCCTCATACGACACCAAAACTGCTCTTCCCAGTGTCTTTGATTTCTTCCTAACCAAAGCTCAGAACCAATAGTCCATCTTCATACTCATTCACCTGTTAGAAGTGCTTAATGCTTAATAAAAGAGCTGCTGGAGTGTAAATAATTGGGTGCGTGGCTCAAGCAATTTTTTTGCTTTCATAACTGATGCAGCAAGCGGCCAGAAGCATCAGGGCTATGTATTGCCAGGGCCTGGCATAATTAAACATTGTCTGTCAGCTGCCTTCAACACTGCTACCCCTGTTCCTCTTCTTGAAATCTAGTCTCTCCTGGGCTTCTCTGATCGTCTTTTCTGGGTCTCTTCCTACCTCTGCAATTGTTCCTTCAACGTCTCATTCAGAAGACCACCTCCTCCTCTCCTCGCTTCCATTCTCTTCTCTTTCTACACCTTATCTCTGAGTCATCTCATCCACAAACACAAATTCAACTGTCATCTTTATGCTGATGACTCACAGATCCACTTCTAATCCATATCTTTCTTCTTCTGTCCAAACTAAAATCACAGCTAGTTTCAGTGATGTCTCCTCAAGGATGGGTAACTATAAACTCTAGCTCAGCATGGCTAAAACAAATCTCTTAATAGCACCTCTAATATTCCCCTGTTCATCCCTCCACAGGTTTTTTCCTCCTCTTTATTATATTGAATAGAAACTGCTTGTCTTCATTCACTATCAAGCTGTTGACTCATGTCTTTGATCAGCCCATGGAGTCAGTCTCCACTGCCCGCTTCTTAAACTTTATTTATTTTTGTGCTTATCCCATGCTGTCACTCTTACTTGGGAGGCACTACTTGCAATCATCTATGGTTGCAGTGCTACCTCATATCCTTTTTAAAGCTCTTCTTTATCATCATGCCTACAAAACACCTTGAGAATGGGTTAGACAGCTGGTGTGCTGAGACCGCTGCCTATCATGCTGACTCTTTGTACTCTCTGTCTATATTCATCTGTTCTCTTCTGTCTTAGATGGTAGGTTCTTTGGAGCAGGGACTGTCTTTTTTGTTCTGTGTTTTCACAGCGCCTACCCACAGAAGGATCCTGATTCATTACTAGGGCTTCCTGGTGCTTTGGTAATATAAACCATAATAACTTATCACCATGAAACATGTTTATCTGAATTCACTGAAGTCATGATCTTAAAGTTGGATCTTGAAAAAATTGCCCCAAAGCCTGCAATTGTAGATTTTCCCTTCTATTTTAATTTTTTGATTCTTCCACAGCACAGAACTAAATTGTTGTGCTGTGTGGCTGAATGAGGACTGGGATTTGAACAGCCTTGTTATACTGAAGTGTTGTGACCAAAGGATACATTTCAAGTTCATCAATTTTCCTACAGCTCTGGGTGTTTGTCTGAGAGAGGTACACACGAGTGCAGAAGTGTAGGTACCCCAGCCCTTTCTCAAAGGCTGCCAGGAAGGGTTCCATTTCCACCAAGCACCCATAGACAGTTCCTGTGGTTTTACTTGGCTTTTCCATTAGAGGCCACAAGTCTTGGTGGATAGACAGGGCAAGAGCCCTTGAAAATCCTCTCTGAAAACATAAAGAGAAGAAAAGTTTTTGCGTTTTGCTTTTCTGGCTGTTGAAGGACTACTGTCATGGGCAGATTAACGCATGGGCCTACAGGGCCAGTGCTGGGGGCCCACACAGTGTGGGGGGCCCTTCACCATGTGACATGGAGGGAGGGGAGAATGGAGCCACCTTGGGCTGGAGACCAGGCTGTGCAATTGGCTTGCATTGTGAGTTCTGCCCTGCCTTTGGGGGCCAGCCAGTCCACTCCCAGCAGCGGGGTGGGCCAACCCAGAGGCCAGGCTCTGCTCTCCTGTCCTCCCCGGACCAGCCAGTCTTCCCCTGGGGGCAGGGTGGGACCGGCTGCCGTGCCGTGCAGTATGGCCTCCAGCATGGCCGGGATGTGTTGGAAGGCACCCCACATGCACTGGTCAGCTCTGCTGCGTAGGGATGGGGAATCAGCCAGGCCAGGGCTGCCTCTGGGCCCAGTCCCCCACCTAGCGCTGACCGTCCTGCAGGAAGCAGGGCCCTAGACTGGGAGGGGAGGGGGAGTGGGCACTGCAGCCCCAGATAACGGCAGGTGGGGTTTCAGGTGGAAGAGGCCTGGGGCTCCTAATCAACCGCTGACTACTACTATTTTGGGACAGGAAAATCCCAGAGGATGTGGTATGGGACAGAGACACAAGGCTTCTGAGGTAGGAGGCAGTTCTGGGGAGTCAAAAAGCAACACTCCAACCTCTGCTTTTGTTCAAAGTAGAAGACTGTTATTTTCAGAAGTGGGGCAGGGTGGGAGGTGACCTGAACCTTTTGACTGGATTATCATCACGCGCTCTGATTACTGTCTGTAAAACAGCACATCTGGCAAATGAATGACATTCAGGGATAATCCTCAGCGTGGTACTGAAAGCAGAACGTCATTTTAAAATGGCATTTTAAATTAATAAAAGCCTTAATGTTTCATTGATTAGAATAATATCTTCATAAAACTGCATGAAATCAAAGCCACTCCTATGCAAATTCTGATTTACAAAGTCTTTAGTATTGCTTTGCTTCTGTGTAGGAGAATTTTATTGGATTTTATGCAGTGATAAATCGTGTTTCAGGAGTGGTAATTCATTGTGGTTTTGCCTATGCAAAATAAAATTGTGATCTTGAGGCAAATTACTCTCATAGGTGAAACAGGCTGAAATTTGTATCCTGCATCTAAAATAGAACTTTCTGAGCCAAAACCATATACTGGCTTTCTCAGTGCCTGGTGCATATTTGTAAATCAAAGCAGTATTTTTATATGCTGTACCAAGGATATCATGTGACCATGTGGCAGTTTCACCAAAATGTATATTAGCCTTTTGAAACACTTCAGCTCTCGCAGGAGTAAGGTATATTGTACTTGGTTGTTTGTAGGTCAGAGCTGCACTGCTTTCTTTACGATCATGTTGCCCCCTGTTTGCTTCTGTTCTCAACTGTTAAAAAAAAAAAAAAAAAAGTTCCTGACTTTTTTTAACCCAAAAAAAGCATCTATTAATGCAACTTACTGATAGTATTGTAGGAAATAACATTCTGTATCAATAGTATTATCATTGTTTTGCTTTCCTTGATGAGATTTCTATTAAAATTGAGCTTCTATCTTTGCAGAAGTCTGAAACTTCCATTCGCTTGACAGGTGGGGAGTGACATGGATTGGCTTAATATCTTTGCAGTTTTGAAGTGAAAATACATGCATTTAAAATTACACCGCTACCACTGGAGGCTAAGGCGAATCATAATATTCTTAAACACATTTTATTATTACTAAATATTCTTATTCCAAAAGTGTCTAGGAGTTCCAGTCATGTACCAGAACCCCATCATGCTTGGCACTGTACAGGCACAGAGTGTAAAAACTATCCCTTCTCTAGAGAACTTACAGTCTAAACAAGAGAAAACAGATAGACAAATGCATGGAGTACAACGAAACAATCGGACAGTATTGGTCCGCATGACTAGCAGTGCTGTTGGCATGCTCATGGCCAAACTGTTCTTTTTTGGATTGTCTATGTTTTTAATAGCTCCATAATTTGTGTTCATCTAGATGTTCCCTTCACCTTTTGGTGCCAGATCAGTTTGAGGGTTGTAAGTTACAAATTTGGGAAGGACACTATGGAAGAAAGTGATCATTGAAAGATATTCGGTATAGTTTTCAAAAGCACCTTTAGCACTTTTGGAAATGGGGCTTAAGCATCTAAGTCACTGTACTGCTTATGAAAATGTTATTTGTCTGCAATTCTGTGGTGACCTAGAGGTCTACTTTCGTCATCTAAGACTCAAAGAATATTTCCATAACACCACAGATCAACACACTGATACACAGATACCTCCCTACAAGAAGAAATATTCTTCATGGACTCCTCCAGAGGGTCGAAACAGGAGACTTGACTTCTACATTGATTGTTTCCACCACCATGCCAAGGCTGAAATCGTGGACAACCAACATCCTTTACAACATAACCTCACCCCTGCAGAACACAATGCCATCCACAGCCTAAAAAACAACTCTGACATTATCATTAAGGAGGCTGACAAAGGAGGTGCAGTTGTCATCATGAATAAATTGGATTATGACCAGGAGGCTTATAAACAGCTCTCCAACACAACCTTCTACAGACCACTTTCCTCTGACCCCACTGAGGAATACCAAAAGGAATTACAACGCCTACTCAAGAAACTCCCTAAGGCAGCACAAGAACATTTAGAGACAGAAACACCACCTGAATGGCGGCCCGGGACGTTCTGTCTACTACCTAAAATCCATAATAAAGGAAACCCTGGACGCCACATCATCTCAGGCCGGCAGTAAGAGTGCTAATGCCTATCTGGCTATGTGGACTCCCTCCTCAGACCCTATGTTATCAACATCCCCAGCTATCTTCATGACACCACGGACTTCCTGAGGAAAATACAGTCCATTGGAGAACTTCCTGAAAACACCATTCTGCCCACTATGGAGGTAGAAGCTCTTCACACCACATCCCACACAAGGATGGATTATAAGCTATTAGAAGAACCATCCCAGATGATGCCACAGCGCAGCTTGTGACTGGACTTTGTGCTCACCCACAACCACTTCAGATTTGAGGATCATTTATATCTCCAAATCAGTGGCACTGCTATGGACACCCGCATGGCCCCACAATATGCCAACATCTTTATGGGCGACTTAGAACAATGTTTCCCCAAGTCTCATCCCAAAACACCTCTTCTTTACCTACACTACATTGATGACATCTTCATCGTCTGGACACATGGCAGGGGTGCTCTTGAAGATTTTCACAGAGACTTCAATAATTTCCACGCCACCATCAAATTGAACCTGGAACACTCCACACAGGAGATCCACTTTCTGGACACTACAGTACAAATCACGGATAGACGCATCACCACCACCCTATACTGAAAACTTACTGATCGGTATAGTTACCTACATCCTTCGAGCTTCCATCCTAAACACACCACACGATCCATTGTCTACAGCCAAGCCTTAAGATATAAGCGCATCTGCTCTGATCCCTCGGACAGACAGAGCCAGACATCTTGAGTATCTCTATCAAGCATTCTTGAAACTACAGTACCCATCTGGGGAAGTAAGAAAACAAATTGACAGAGCTAGACAGGTTCCCTGAGGTCATCTATTACAGGAGAGGTCCAAGAAAGAATGCAACAGAACACCACTAGTCACCACATTCAACCCCTAAGTCAGACCTCTGCAACAGATCATTAAGGACCTACGGCCTATTCTAAAAGATGATCCCTCTCTCTCTCAAGCCTTGGGAGATAGACCTCTCCTTGCTTATAAGCAGCCCCCTAATCTTAAACAGATTCTCACCAGCAACTACAGATTTAACAACAGAAGCATTGAAGCAGGCACACACCCCTTCAACAAACCACGGTGCCAAGTCTCCCACATGTCTGCACAACAGATACCATCATAGGTCCTAATCAAGCCTGCTACTCCATCAAAGGCTCATTTACCTGCTCATCTATTAATGTGGTCTATGCCATCATGTGCCAGAAATAGCCCAACACCTTATATATATATATTGGACAAACAGGACGATCGCTGCGTAAAAGGATGAATGAACACAGAACTGATATCAGAAATCACAGAACAAAGAAACCAGTTGCTGAGGACTTCCATCTTTCTAATCATTCAATGAATGATTTGTTAATGACTGTCGTCAGGGATGTGGCTGGGACATCAAGACTTCAAAGAGAAACAGCTGAACTCAAATTAATATGCAAGCTAAATTCTGTGAAAGCAGGACTTAATCGAGACTATGGGTTCTTTTCCCATTACAAAAGGTTATTTGACTTCAGGCTTTCCAGGGTTTGAACCTAACAACTGCTCTGATTTGCTGTTACTGTATGACCTGATCCTATGTTTTACACCCCCTTGCATTTATTTTCATTCCTTTCTGTAAGTTCACCCATCTTCAAAGCATCTGAGGAAGTGGGATTTGCTCCATGAAAGCTCATGCAAAAAATAAATCTGTTAGTCTCAAAGTGCCACACGACTCCTTGTTGTTTTTTTAGAGGGTATAAAGCAGCAATAGGAAGCTCCTTGTCTGAGTCATAAAGTTTAGGGTCAGAAGTGGCCACCTGATCATTTAGCCTGATCCGTACATCACAGGGCACCAACAGCACCCAGTATCTGCACAGCAAACCCAACAATCAGAATTAGACCACAGTATTACAGCCAGCTGGAGATTAAATTATAATATGCTTCAGAAGGCGAATAGGAGGCACTGAGGTGCAGTGATGCTGAAGGCCCCTGCAGTGGCAGGGAATTGATTGACTTGCCAAGGTCAGATAGGAAACCTATTACGGTGCCAGGAACTAAATCCAAATCTCTTGAGTCGCAGTCCATGGCCTTAATTACAAGTCCATCCTTCTGTTATTTCTTCTGTTATCTAATTATAGGCCGTTCTAGGCATGATACACTCCATCCTTTGTGTGGAGCTGTCCCACTCCTTCATTTGCCATTGACTCTGAAACATATTGTGTGACTTGGAAGCTTAGTGGTACATCACGTTTTGCAAACAGAATCACTTTCTACCACTCGTCATGACCGTCTTGTATTTCTCAACTCTGAATTTATGTATTTCTGTGTACTGAGAGCAGGAGCTTGGGTTGCATTATTTGCTTGCAACGAAGCGCTAATGGGAACAACTAGGTACAAACCAAATACAGAGTGATTTTGATATTTTAACAAAAAAAATTGTCAGATCTTGCACAGCCTTATAGGGAACTCCAGTCAACCTTTAAAGAATAATATCTTTTCAAAAGCAAAGATATTAAAGTAGAACATGATTACTGATAATGTATTTTTGGTTATTGCATAAATGTGATGCTCAGGCAGTGTCATTTTGTCTTCATTATGCTGAAAATCATTAGAAATATTTCCACTTAATACAAACTAACCAGCTTCCAAATTAAATATATTTCACAGTACAGATCTTAGTGTGTCTGTTTGTGACAGTACTTGTATTTCCCGTTTATGCCCTTCCTCCTGCATGATTTTTCTTCCTCACTATCCTATACAACTGTGCACTATATTTGTGAATTTTGTGTATCTGTTATTGAAATTACTGATTAAGGAAAGGATTCAATTAAGCCAGAACCCACAGTATGACCCATTAAAGAGATGATAAAAAAAGTGCTTGAGTCTGCGTACATACAAACTATTTTATATATATCAGGAAAAAAGAATTACTGCCAATACTCAAGAATGGCCAAAAAGGGGAGGGATCAAGATAGGACTCCTATAAATATCAATACAATGACAGTTGCTCCACATAAACGTTGAAAACTAAATAGATGATGTGGGATGAGGATTTATTTTAAGAGAAAAAAAAAAAGCCAAATCTGCAAAGTGCCAAACAAAGTTGTTTTCTGTTATTGATGACATTACAAAATTAATGCATGGAGGGAGGGGGAGATGTTATGGACTATCTATAACCTTGCACCTTGTATGGTCATTAACAGCAGTGCAGAATTAGGGTAAAACAACCATTCTGACTTTTTAAACTCACTTACCACAGATGCTAAAAAGTAGCAGTATTCCAGGCAACAAAGATCATATATGTTATTAAAGCTTTGTTAGTCTCTAAAACCCAAACTAGCTTGGACTAGAAAATTCCAATGGATAATTAGTATCAGGAAGTGGAATATTTTTGAAGCTTTGTCTTGGAAGAATTCAGTTTCTGATCACATTCTGTATTTTCTCTTACTGGTTACTGAAAGATCTTAGGATCAATACCCAAAAGAGCCAATCATTTATGTTTTGGCAGGTCAAGCTTAAATTTCTTTCATAATGTATTCTTTTCTTTTTTTTTCTCAGTTAACAGCAGCACTTAAATAACGTAAGTCAATATTGTGATTTGCTCTTTTGATTTCGGTGTAACCTATATCAGAAGAGTATGGAACTTTGTCCTTCTCTAGTGGCTGGTTCACAAAAGAGGACCTGAGTTTGCTAGCTACAGGAATTACTACGTTAGATCAATTACTAATGGTATGCTCTTGGGATCCAGTTCAGCAAAGCTCTTAAGCGTGTGTTTCAGTTCTGTTTATTTCAGTGGCATGTACAGTTAAATATGTACTTAAGTGGCTTGCTCAATGAAAACAAACTTTAGAAGGTGCTTCAGTATTAGCAGAGAAGATCTTGAGTTTTGACCCCACTACTGCTCATGCAGTTAGTGATGCTGGATGTCATTAGTAAATCCAGGGAGTCATATTAGAAAATCAGCTGTTAAGCACTGAGGCAGACATTACATTCAACTTTTGAATTTCCTGTTCCAAGTAGTGGGTGAAGGTGTGTGTGTGTGTGTGTGTGTGTGTGTGTGTGTGTTAATTTTAGCATCAATAAGCCATGTTGTAATTCCGTTGACTTCAACAGGTACTTTTTCCCACTTTTTTAAAACCGCATTTGAATGCAGCCCTTAATTTTAATTTAATGTCATGTTATGTCTGTTTCATTTTTAATAAAACAGTGTCCCTCTGTTAATGGTATTTAATTTTTCAGAATGAGTTACACAAAGTGAGTGAAAAATAATTTATAGGAGTCTCTCATGCAACTTCTTATGACAAACCAGACTACCTAGGAGCCAGTCTAAACTAAATCTATTATTGCAGAAGCAAAGACTGAAGAACAAATAGTATCTGGAGTTTTCCATCAAAACTTCCACTGAGCCTTAGGTTACTTGATAAGTTTAAATATTTTGCTGCTTGTGTTTCTATGTGTTAGGGAATATTTCCATCCATTTTTACTCATAGGCTCATAGACAATAAGGTCAGAAGGGACCAATATGATCATCTAGTCTGACCTCCTGCACACTGCAGGCCATAAAACCTCACCGACCCACTCTTACAGTGAACCTCAAACCCATAACTGAGCTATTAAAGTCCTCAAATCATGATTTAAAGACTTTAATACAGAGAATGAACCAGCAAGTGAGCCATGCCCAATGCTACAGAGGAAGGCAAAAACCCCCAGTGCCCAAGCCAGTCTGCCCTGAGGGAAAATTCCTTCCCAACCCCAACTATGGCGATCAGTTAAACCCTGAGCATGAGGGCAAGTCCACAACAGCCAGGTCAAGAAGAATTTCTCTGTAATAACTCAGAACCCACTCCATCTAATGCCCCCTTCCCAGGTCACTATCATACCCATCACCAGTAATAAAAGACAATGGCCAAGCTACATTGTACATCATATCATTCCCTCCATAAATTTATCAAGCTAGGTTTTGAAGGCACCTAAGGTTTTTGCCCTCACTACTTTCCTTGGTAGACTATTCCAGAACTTTACTCCTCTGATGGTTAAGAATCTATGTCTAATTTCAAGCCTAAATTTTCTGAAGGAAAGCTTGTATCTGTTTGTTTTTGTGTCCACATTGGTGCTGTATGCAAACAATTCCTCTCTCGTATTTATCCATCTAATGTATTTATAAAGAGCAATCATATCTCCTCTCAGCCTTCTTTTGGTCAGACTAAACAAACCAAGCTCCTTAAGTCGTCTCTCATAGGAAAGATTTTTCCATTCCATGAATCATCCTTGTGGCCCTTCTTTGCACCTGTTCCAGTTTGACTTCATCTTTCTTAAACATGGGTAACCAGAACTGTGCACAATATTCCAAGTGAGGTTGCACCAGCGCCTTGTATAATGGTACTAACACCTCCCTATCTCTACTGGAAATACCTCTTCTGATGCACCCCAGGACTGCATTAGTTTTTTTCACTGCCACATCGCATTGGCTACTCGTTAGTATTCTGTGATCAACCAGTACGCCCAGGACCTTCTCCTTCCCTGTCACTTCCAGCTGATGCATTCCCAACTTAGAAGAAGAATTCTTGTTGTTTGTCCCTAAGTGCATGACCTTGCACTTCCCATTGTTGAATTTCATCCTCTTTCTAATGCTCTACTTTACAAGGTCATCCAATTCATCTGTATGGTATCCTGATCCTCCTCTGTAATAACAGTACCTCCCAGCTTGGTGTCATCTGCAAACTTAATTAGGACATTCCCACTTTTTGTGCCAAGGTCAGTAACAAAAAGGCTGAATAAGATAGGTACCAGGACTGATTCTTGGGGAACTCCACTAGTAACTGGTTTACTAGTCTATCACTAAACATCAGTAGGAGGCCTCGGTAGTAAAGTAACCAGTAGGCGACAGCTATTTGGAAATGAAGAACAGAGGTTGATGAGTACCTGTCTTTGTCTCAAAGTCTGAAGAGTGTGCACCCATCATTCACTTTATCAGCTGGAAATGCATCAGGCAAATGGAAAACGGTTCTGGGATCAGACTTCTGTAATAAAATTCAAAGGAAAGTATGAGAAGTTAAAATGCGTATTGCTCAGAAAATGGAATACAATGCTTAGTATGAGAATTAAGTGCCCAAACAGGTTGAAAGGGTCTGTTGAGAGCAGATTGCTAACTGGGGTTGGGAGGGACTTTGACACATGCTCAGCTTCCTAGCTTCTGGCCTCATCTACTAATACACATGTCCTCAGAGAAGGGCTACGATCCCAGCACTGAACCTGAGCTCAGCATATTATGCATGTGTGTATATATAAATATCTCATGTATCATTTTAAAGTATCTCTCTAATATGAAACTATCTGATAAGGTTTTTGCCAGATTCCTTCACTCAATTTAAGTTCAGAAGTAGAAGCATTTTTTAATTTCAACAGCATGATCAATAGAGGATGGTATACTTCAACACTATTTCTTGTAAACCACTTTATTAACTTCCACATATGCTAAATTAGTGTTTTTTGTAACTTTTCCTCTCATTGTCAAAAGATAAGTAGCAAGGCTGTAAAGAAAGCAGGAAGTGTACATATACAGTTTATACATTGCTTGTCATAGTCTTAAAAATTAAATTTCATGGAGTTACCGCGTTACGGTGTTCCACCTCTGTTTAAAAAAGAGCTGGCAAGCTTGCATCAAGAATAGAAGCCTCTGCTTTCACTTCTTCAGTTCATTGCCTCTCCACACATTGCTTCTCAGCTCCCTGTGGTATCATTTTAATTGTCACTTTGTCTGTGCACTGTCCGTTTCATCATTATTTCTGTGGTTTTTGAAGGCTTTTATTATAGTAGGTCGTACTTTCCAGAAAGAATGTATCATATGAAGCCAAAATATTCTTCCTTCACGTCTGTCTCATTTTGTTTCCCTCCTTGATTGTACTTGTCCTCCTGAAAAGTGTTGCCTCTGCCTCCTCCTTTGTGAATGTGTCCAGGGGTTTAGACTTTCCATCAACAAAGCTTCACTTCAAAGTGTATGTTACCAAAGGATAGATATTTTTTTCTTTACTGACAAAATAAAATTTCTTTGTTTTCAGGATTCTCAGGGGACCTACCCAACTTTCTATTAAAATAGAAAAAAACTGTTTGCTGCTGGAGGTCAACCATCCTTCCCCATGCTTTTGCTTCTGGTGTTCTGCCAGCTTTCTTAGGATTTTGTGCCGTACCTAACAAATTGGATCCTGGTTCCCCTCAAATAAAATAGTTCTGAGCTGGGCAATGTAATGTTATCCTAAATCTCAGTAAATATGTCATTTGTGTATTTATTGTTTAAATACAGTTGTGCCGATTATGCAAAGTTCTCTGTAGATATATAGGGAGATAATCCTATAAAAAGATATGAAGGAAAAAGACAAAGAGATGGGGGGGAGGCCCAAGGTTTGCATCACATCTTGGTATTTAGATGCTTTTTTAAAATGTGATTTTTCTTTACAGTGGAGGGTACCATGGAGAAGAAGTGGGGATGAGGAGAATGGTAGGGAGTTATTAGTATGAAGGATAGCAATGGGAGGGAAGAGTGGAGGACAACTGAGGGAGAGGGAGGAGACTCTGGGGTGGGTGGAGAGGACTAAAGTGATGGGGGAGGAATGGGGCTTTTATGCCAAAGTCAGAGGAGCAGAAAGATGTCACTGCACCCAGCCAATCAATAACTTGGAAAATGACCAGAGTTCAAGTCTAATTGTCCAATGACAAGAAATCTGATAGGGTAGCCTCCTGCTGCTGCTCCTGACTGGTAAGCAAGAAGCTTGGGTGCTCGAAGGTTTCCCTTGGAGCGCCTCATGCTGGAGCTGGGACCACATAGGCTGAGGCCTCTGGCACCTTCATGTTACTGTTTGGGTTCTACTCATTCTGTTGTAAACTACAAGGAGGGCGTGCATAACAAGTGCAGGTGGAGCACATAGGTCTGGTGTTGAGCATAGCATGATAGTTATGGGAGTTCTCACTTGCCCTGGCTGTTGTGTAGCAGGGAAGTCTAGGGAGCAGATCAATGGATATCTGTTTTAAAAAACATGAACAGCAGAGCTGAGGATGCTGGAGAAGAAAGTGGAAGCTTATACAGGGAATGGGGTAAGAAAAATCACACTATGTAGAGAGAAGAAAGGAAAAAAAAAAACTCATGCACACCTGTCTTCCATCCTCAGTAGCCAGCAAAGACGGAGAGTGGGAAAAGTATTTTCCTACTTGCCCTGTGTCTCTGAATGCTATAATTTGTGTATTATTCTGTAGGTAAGAGAAAAGTTGTGGTTTACTATCGGGAGAAGATTTGGTCAGAGGAACTATTTAATAAGTGGAGATTATCTATATTCAACAACTGAGAGGTGGATAGTTTTCTGTTCTGTGTCCATGCATCTTTGGAAATATTCTTTCTCAGTAACTGCAGAGTAACATTGATGCAGACCTCCATTAGTTAAGCTGTTGCGACAAATGGCAGCCTAGATTACTTGGCAAGACAATGTTGAAGACTTTGCTGATAACTTTGCATTGCCCAGTCACTTATGATAGTTGCCAGGGAATGATATTTTGCCAGGGACAGAACTCAATCATTTGCTGGTGGTCTGGGTATCACCAGGTTCCCAGGCACCAGATGGCTGCCTGTGCTTCTGGCTATAAATTAAATTGTTTTCTTCTGGCAAAGCTATGAGAAAACAGCAGAGAAAAATATCCAGGTAGTCAACAAAAACGTACACTGTTTTGCCACCTCCAGCATTTAAAAATCATGAGATTAAAAATAAGCATAATTTTGTAGGTGGTCTCTCTCTCTCTCTCTGTATTTGAGTCTGTAGTGCAGTGGTTTTCAAACTTTTTTCCTCTGGACCCAATTTAAAACAATCATTTATTCTCACGACCCAACAATTACATCTTTAGCAATGCATTCCAGTCTTTTGGCAGCAGCAGCAGGGGATGCCGTGACCCTGTACTGGATCCTGACCCTGAGTTTGAAAACTGCTGCTATAGTGTGCATGGGTCACATTTTCAAGTTTTTTTCCATATTCATGAGGTCTAGAAGCTTTTGTTTTTACTTTTTTAAAGCTAAGTGTCACATAATCGTTCATCTGCAGAAGCTTTAAGTGAAACAACATATACCAGGAGACCCAAGACAAAACAGCTGAGGGTGGCAACTCCATGTACGTAAAAGCTTCCACTAATTCCAAAAGTTTTTTTTTTTTTTTTTTTTTACTTGAAAAATCATTCATTGAAATTTTTTTCTCTTTCTCCACCTCCTTTTGTCTGGAGCTTCTTGTTGCCCCTCCTTCTGGTAGCACAATTTTAGGGCTGAAAACTGAAATTGATGTAACTTTCATTGCATCATCCACAATCATGATGTTAAGTGACTGTCAAGCTCCAGCCTCTCATCTGTTGTTCAATGGCGTAATTTGGTTGTAATCATAGCTCCTTACAAAAAAGGGAAGATGGTAGGATGTGGCCCACAGTCCTAAACGAGCAAATTATAAGTTGGGCCACTCGTACACATGAGAAAGAACTGCCACTAAAATGAAAATACCTAAAATGTAAAATGACAGACTTTTAGAGTATGTACAAAGACATCCGTAAACAAAAATCCAGTGTTTGTTAGTAAATAAAAAAGTTAATTATAATCAAATGAATTTTTCCGCGTGAATAACTGGGGGGAGGAGCTAACCAAGTCCCCTTTATCTTCCCAACACCTTCCTCATGCAGGAAGAGAAACCAGGAGGAGTTTGTGTGTGGCCCAAAACTTTTAAATCAGTGACTGATAATGACTGATGTGTTACCCCTGCAAACAGTGAAGAAACACAGCTAAAAAAAAAAAAAGCACATAAAAAAGCTGTGAGTGGGGTGGGGTTCTGTAAGGTTAAAAAGGAATGTTTATAAGAAAAATACTTCAGAGCATTTAACCATTAATGCAAAACACCCAATGTGGTTTAATTAGGAGATGATGCGATGGGAGAAGCTTAAGGAAAATACATACGTTTGCCCATGCTAAAATATTCTGGTGAGCTTTTCTTTGAAGTCTCTAGTGATCACGTTTGGAGAAGGGAACTGAAATTTGGTAGGGGCATGGCTCTTGTTTCAGGGTTGTTTTGCTGTTTCCATGAAAATCCCCTGGAATTTGGGCAAATTATAAGAGTTTGAAAAATGACAGTTTGCATGCTCAGTAGAAACTGCTTAGAGTACCCATATCCATAACCATATCCACAGTTTGAATTGACCTTGTTAACACTTGTCTTCCATGTAATAATATGACTCACTCTTCTTTGGATGTATATATACCTGGCAAAAGGCTATTTCTCCTTCATGCCTCTGAGGAAGTGGGTTCTAACCTATGAAAGCTTTTATGCTGAAATAATTTATTACTCTTTAAAGTGCTGCAAGACTCCTTCTTTGTTTTATTTTGAGTACAAGAGCTAAAACCTCTGAAGCTTCCGTTTGCTTTGGTCGTGCTCTGGGTTGTTAGGGCTATGGCAGCCTTGGTTCAGGTTCAGATCCAGGCACTGGAACTGAAAAGGAGGAGTCTGTCTCTCTTGTGCTACAAACGCCCACTAATACTAAGCCCAGACAACAAAAAGGAGAGAGCTGTCTGAATTGAATGTGGAGGGTGAGAAAAGATGAATCTTCAGGAGCAGATTGGAGGAAAGAAGTTGGGTGTGAGGGTGCCTGAGACTGGAGGCTGGTGGTGGGGAGAGGGAACTGGAACTTGGATTTTGGGTGGAGGAGCCAGAGGAATTGGCTAGGTAAGAAGAGTGGGACTGACAACCAGTGGGTAAAGAAAGTGAAGGGGGGGGCAGGTAGATTTGATGGAGATTGAGGATGTACGGGGGGAAACTGGGAATGACAGAGATAAAAAAGACTGCTACAGGGAGCTGGGGGAGAACTGAGACTGGATGAAAAGCTTGAGGAAGTTTGATTGGGACTGAGATTGCTGGGACTGGGATACAACAGGAGCCAAGTGGAAAAGAGAAAGACATTAAATAAGTCCTGGAGGGTGTCTGCGAATGGGGAGAAGACTAGATGTTGGGGGAGACTGAGGCAGGGAAGTCCAGAAGGGGACACTAGGAGTGAGTGAGAAAGAGAATGGAGTGAGGAACTAAGATAGGAAAGGGACAGGATTGGTACAGAGACAGGTTAGAGAGAATAGGGCAAAAAAGTCAAAATGGGAAGAATGAGCAGAAGGTCCATGACCATGGCTGTGTTCACACGCACAGGGTTATTTTGAAACAAGTTGTGTCGAAACAACTTGTTTCAAAACAACACCTTATTTCGAAATATCTTATTTCGAATTAACAAAATGTTAATTCGAAATAAGAAAAAAAGCGGGAAACGAAATAGCAAGTTCACTGTGTGAACATGCTATTTCGTTACCCCTGGGGGTGAGCCGCTGCTGGCTGACCCTGCAGCCCCAGAAAGGGGGCTGCAGGCACCAGCAGAGGGTGAGCCGCTGCGGGGTGGCTCAGCCCCCCCCCGCCAGAGCTGCC
>ML682011.1:2334622-2360220 GCA_007922195.1 Podocnemis expansa
CAAATGGGGTTTAACTTGTTTCGAAACAACTGTGTTGTTTCGAAACAAGGGCTTCCCCTTGTTTCGAAACAACTGTGCGTTGTGTGAACATGGTTTTTTTTTGTTTCGAAACAACGAGGTTGTTTCGAAACAAAAGTGCCGTGTGAACACAGCCCATGAGAGCAGAGACAGATCTCCAGAAATCAGAAAGGAACCCAAGATTCCTGAGCTTTACCATCCCTCGGCTGTTAGCAAGTAGCCCACTTTTGCCCACTGGCGAAGTGTTCCCCAGCCCCCTCCTTTGGTGGTCCAATAGAGACTGAGAATCTGGTACTGTTATCTGTCACTCCCTTATCTCAAGTGAAAGAGGTCTGTGTGGTGAAGTTAACAGTTCCACATTTGCTGATGAACTGTATGGGTGTCAGTCTAATGACCTGCAGAGGATTCTTTTTCCAATCTGCTCTTTTAAAAGCCTGCATTAAAATAACATTAAGGTTGTGAAGTCAAGCACTCCAAAGTTAGGAAATGCCAGAATTAAGAACATCTCTCTTAACTTCAGTCCCTTTGTGCGTATGCTTTGTGATGAGGTCATTAGTTAGACATTTGCATTCAGTGGCCAACATGGAAGTTACTCGTGTAATTTTATTCTCTCTCCATTGTTCAATGGGAGGCCCCATACCTAGTTTAAACCCACTTTTAAACCTAGCTGAGAAAACAGAATTATGAATTTCCTCCTGGGCTTTGCTATTGTTCTCATCATCACAACTCTTCATAAACATCAATGAATGTGAGATGACGGGATATTATCTCTGTTTTACAGATAGGGCACTGAGCCTCAGAGATTAAGGTCAAAAGTATCCACTAATTTTGGGTGATCTGTTTGAAACAACTAGGTCCAGATTCTTCAATGTACTTAGCATTTTATATCCCTTCTAGACGAGAAGCACAGCTCCCATTAACTTAAGTTTCCACTGAGAGAACTCAGCACTTCTGCAGGTTGGACCCCAAAGTCTCAAATCAGCCATCTGGAAGAGCAAAACCTCTAGTGCCCACCCATGAAATGCTTGGTTTCAGTAACTTGCTTGGAATCCCACGAAACTCTTTGGCAGAAGCAGGTACAGAATCTAGTTCTTCAGGGCAATATTCAACTTGTTGTAAACATGAGATTAGTGGCTCTCTCCTCTGCCTGTTTCACTATGCATATTATCTCACTTCTGTAACAAATAAAGCAGTAGCCCTATAAACCAGTGGTTCTCAAGCACAGGACTGGTGCCCCCTTAAGGTGCCTCTTACAGGTTTCAGTTTGTCTGCCAAAATAAATTGGGTTTTAGCCCCTGGTTGTGGGCCTTGGGGGAGGGAGTGTCGCTGACTCCCTTCAGAGGGCCATACAACCTGTGGTTTAGCATTAGCAAAATATTTCACACTGAGTTAGTAAAACAAATAGTCTGGTTTTTTACATTTTTTAAATTTTTCTACCTATGCTTTTTGTTTTGTATATATACTGTGTGCATGTGCTTAACTGTATAACTATCAATTTAATACATCTGTTTGTCTACCGGATATACAGAAAAATAGTTGTGGCACAGGTGGGCTGTGGAGATGCATGTTGGGGGAGGGTCCTCGGAAAGAAATAGGTTGATAACCCCCTGCGGTAGACAAAAATTTCCTTCACTACACAACCCTGATTGCTCTCCAGAGCAGCTTCATTTACTGCATCTAGTTTGTGATCACATAATTAAAGAGTGTCATCAGGACTACTCATAAGGAGATCCAAATTAGGGTTTCACAGGCACCTTAACTCTGCCATTTCCTATTTTTGTACCTAAAACATGTAATGTACAATTTTACTATTTCAGATGCAGTTCTTTCTCATTTCTAGTGGCGGTGTCACATATAATTTATTGGATTTGGGGTTCTAAGCCACATATCTTTCAGTTTCCCTCTGTAGATAAGAAGAGCCTTAGGCCCTAGGCAGGTCCCCCTTCCAATTAAAAAAAAAAACAAACAAACAAAACAAAAAAAACAGGTGTTTTTGATGAACACAAATTCTAAGAGGTTGCAGATCAGGGAAGAAGGCGATAGGTCAAACCCTGGAAGGGCAAGCATAGGACATAGCATCATATGTGATACATTTCTGCGATATCATTTCCAATTACTCCATCATTTTCTCTCCTTTGATCTCTTACCTCATCCCTTAGTGTCATTTTGACTTAAATTAGGGGCAGATTGTTACAGTTCTTTATTATATGATATTTTAATTAATTTCAAGCATGTATGTTGATATTACTTTAACTGAAGCAGATTTACTTATCTAAGACCAGATAATACATTTGTTCAATACATTTGTCCAATTCTATTTTAGCAGAGGTCATGTTTTCATGAAGATTTAAAGTAGGTGTGGGATTATTTCATTTAATCAATTAAGCAGAGTGTTTTCTCAGAAACATCTCTGCATGTGGACTTTTCACACAGCAGAAGACTAGCCTTGCCCTTATTAATGATACCGGACTCTGAAACACCAACAACATTAATTCAGGAACATTTTCTCTCCACCATTTAATATGGTCAATCTTGTCTGAAAAGTGTTCCAGACGGTGGTTCCTAACCTGTGGTCCAGGGACCGCTGGGGGGTCCACAGAGTTAATGCAAGGGGTCCGTGAATACATTCAGCCCCAGATAGTGCTGGCCAGTAATCCATGTTGAAGAGGGCTCTAAAATTTATGGAATAAATGAATTGTATTTGCCTGCTGTGAGCAGCCTCACCCTGGATATGTCCCCACACCTGGGGAGCAGACAGGGGCCAGGTCCTCCACTGCACTTCTGCAGCACCACTGCATGCAGTCAGTCCCTGATAACAGTTATCATTTGGGGTCCATGAAATTTTTTGACGTTAAGAAGGGGTTCTCGTATTCGAAAAGGTTGGAAACTACTGGTCTAGTAGGTTGGGAGATGGATTAGGGTTTGGGAAATCTGGGTTATGTTCCTGCCTTTGCCACTGATCTGCAGTGTAAACTTCAGGAAATCACTTAATCCACTCCATGCCTCAATTTCCTATCTGTAGCATGAGGATAATACCTCCCTACTCCTGGGGGGGGGAGGGTTGAAAAGTTAAAATTCATTAATGATTGTGACACAGTCTGATGTATAAAAAGAGAGATGGATTTTAATATGGCCATGCTTGCGCTTCAGGTTCAGAATTTCTGAAAGCCTATTTTTTGAAGGAAACAGCAGGGTGGAATTGTTGGGAAAACCACGTTATGTGGATGGATAGATAGGAACAACAGTCCAATTTGCATTAAAGCTTTTGTCTGGCAAAAGTGAATTGAAATTATTTTCAAGGTTTATTTCTCTCATTTGTTTAATAAGGTCTTCCGTATCCATGTTAGGTTATTCTGTAGCAATTTCCAAAGGGATAGCCATGTTAGTCTAGTCCAGCAAAAAAAACAAGGAGTCATGTGGCACTTTGAGACTAACAGATTTATTTTTCGCATGAGCTTTTGTGGGAGAAAATCCCACTAGCACCCATCATTGTACTCAGATGCTTCTTTTTCACCTGACCACCTCCTAATTCACAGTAGCTGTGACCTTCATTGTCCAGGCCTGATATTGTATGCCAGCATTTCTCAACCAGTGTGCCATGGCACACAGGTGTGCTGTCAGGTGTGAACAGCTCTGCCGTGGAATTTTTTGAAAAAGTGCTGAGTTCTGGATTGGCTCATGAATATTTATGAGTTCATTCAGAGGTGTGTCTCAAAATAATTAAAGGTATTGAGGTGTGCCACAGCAGAGGAAAGGTTGGGAACCACTGTCCTATGCTCTAGCCCAGTGGCTCCCAACCTGTGGGCCGCAGACCCCTGCTGGGCTGCAGCGTGGCTCCAGGGGGTCTGCGGACAAGCTCGGAGGGGGGCCAGAAGCGCTGGGGTCTTCAGTTGCCAGGGAGAGCCAGGCTTCCAGCCAGCCAGCAGGGAGCTTCCCCAGGCTGGGAGTTTTTAAAACTCCCGCCCTGAGCATGCAGAGCATGCTCAGAGTCGCCTGGGGGGGCAGCGAGGTGCCCCCAGCTCCAGTGGCCAGGTAAGGGGGGGAAGGGACCATGTGGTGTGTTGGAGAGGGGGGTCATGGCTGCAGCAGCTCCCAGCTTCCTGGGCAGGGGGAAGGGGCCATGACTGCAGCAGCTTCTGGCGTGAGGCAGGGGGCCATGGCCACAGCAGCTCCCTCTCCCCGACGGGAGAGCAGTGGGCCACATTCTGCCCATGCGGGCCACATTCAGTGAGCAAAGGCAGTGGCGGCACCTCATTCAAACCAGGGGACCGCGAACTTCCTTTTCCCTGCCAAAGGGGTCCCCTGCCTTAAAAAGGTTGGGAATCACTGTTCTAGGAGATTGATGGCTGGACCTGTTCAAGAACACCTTTTATTTTGGGGACAGAAGGAGATGCAGAGAATACTAAATACTGAATGCAATTAAGCCAAGTGCTTTTAAATAATCAGACTCAATAGCCTTTTAAAAGTATCTATTTTACAGCTGCTCAGTTAGTTGGTTTCTTTGGATTTTCTTAGTTTGCAAAATTTCTGTAATGCTGAGATTAATGATGCATTTTATTCGTTCAGTCACTTTATTGGTTTATAATGCCAAAAGCTGTGATTTTTATGAAAGGAAATTTTTTAATTTAGTTTCTGTCTAATCAGATATGCAATTGCCAAGGCAGAGGTTTGTGGTAAACCTTCTGTCTTAAACCTATAGCAGAGTGTAATCATCAGTAGCAATGGATTGAGGGAAGATCTTGAAGAAAATATAGAAATGCAACCAGGAGGCTTAGATCCTTAAGGAAGTCATATCTCTTTGTTTGTTTATTTTTTAGCTCATCTTGTATCCTTTTTGATATTTATGCGTATCTTAGTTTTTTTTGTTGGGTGCTCTAACTAGGTATATAATACATAATGCATATCTGTAAAATACAGATAGCTGTGACCAGAACATATTCTGCTTAATGGCAATATGGGCACAGTCATTCTGTTAACAAATGGAGTCAAGTATTATACCCTCATTGTTTTCGCAATATAGCTTTCTTTGTCACATTATTTTTATGGCACTTAAACTTGAAAATTAAATATGTCAGGCAAAGAAATGTTCTCTGTTTGGCAAATGTGATTCTGTCCTTGCAGAGCACTAGGTTACTTCGAGTTTCATCTGCTGCTCTTTTAATATCTCCACATATGGAGAATGTCAAAAGAGGTGTGGGGAAGTTGGTTTTTTTTGTTGGTGGTGGTGGTGGTGGTTTGTTTTTTTGGTCCATTACCTTGTGCTCCTTCTGCTGAGAACAGAAACTCAACTAATTTCAAAATACTTCCTCACCTGAAGTCATTTTACAGATTAGATCAGTGGGATGTGAAGGTGCATTTTGACTGCAAGATCTAAATATGAAAGAGCAGCAGAGCACACTCATTTAGTTTCATGGTCTGTGTTAACATCAGTGGAAGTTATGAATCTAAATTTGCATAAGCCTTTTTATTAAATGACCCTCTTGCGATCAACAGCGTTTATTGGAATATAACAGAAATTTTGTTAGGGGGAAAAAAGTTACGTTTTGAACCTAATCTCCTGAAAGCCTCCTATTTAGTAGAATGCAGAAAATGGGAAACTAGACCTAGTATGAACAAAATATTCTGAGTTTGGTGACAGTGAGGGGGGAAATTGGTCTAACTGAGAATAAAGGAATTGGTGATTAATAGAAGATTTTTGTACTCTTTTCTCTCTTTAAAGCTGGACCTGTGATCTGCAGAATGCTGACCTACCCCTCAACTCGAAGAGCTTTAATTGTGGGTTGTGGACTACAGATGTTCCAGCAATTGTCAGGCATTAACACCGTCATGTATGTATCAGTTCCTTCTTTGGATAAAAATATTAGAATAATATTTTATGAAGTTTTTCAACTTTTGCCTTTTAGGCTGAATATTAATGGTATTATGAATGATGAAATTGGATATTGTATATTTGGTACATCACATGTTCACTATATTTTGAGAATCAGGGCTGCTCTGCACTGCTCCTCTGGATCAAAGAGAGAGATTCAAACTATGTACTACAGAATTCATATCTCCCATCCATTTACTTACCCTCTTTTACCATGGTGTCTTCACTGGGCTGCACTGACTGGAAATGCTCTCTATTTGATGCGATATTACTTTTTTCTGAGAGGCAGAATTACTGTGTTGAATGGAGAGCACTTCCGGGATCGATTGAGTGAATCTCCAATGGCCACTCAGTCAATCCCACTGCGTCAGTCCGTGGAGAAAGACCCAGTGTGGCAGTGTAGACAAGCCCTCAGTAATGCAATGGTTGTGATTTAATGGGTATTTCAAATTAGATGTTGATTTCCTTGCATCGTGGTCAGAAAGGTGTTGGCGTAATGCATTCTTCACAGATTTTCTGTAGGCCATATTCAGAATCTCCTGAGAGTTTGCCTTCACTAGTAAATATGGGATTTTTTTTTTTTTTACTATGCACTTCACCACTCTCTTTTATGCATACCCCATACTTCTCTGGTTGACTGCACTGGATTCCAATGTTCCCTGTAAGCTGCGCTAGTGGGCAGGGGTGCAGTGGCCCCCACTCACCAGCGCAGTGAGCACATGGGACAGTGCAGCGCAGCGCAGGGCAGGCAGCCTGGAGGAGCCCCGTGTGTCTGTTGTCTCAGCTCCGGCAGCAGCCCAGGCTCATTCAGAGGCTGCCTGCCCGAGCAGTGAGAGTGACGGCCCCTCCCTGACATGCTGCACGTAGCCAGGGGAGGGGCAGAGGGGGAAGGAAATTTAAATCTCTCCCTCTCCTCTGCACCAGGCTGCTAGTGCAGTGGTGGAGGCATCTTTGGGGCCTGTGTGGGCCCCAGGAGGTAAGCAGCCCTGAGCCTGGGCAAGAGGGGGGGACCCTGAGCGATGGAAGGGCTAAGTTGTGGAGCTCCCAGAGGCAGCCATGTAGTGGCCGCAGGGATGCGGGGCTCTCTGTGGGGGCACGAGATGGGAACTGGGCTGCAGGCAAAGGAGCTAGGCTGGAGCTGGAGGAGGGTACTTAGCTTAAAGACCCAAGCAAAATTGTTTTGAGACGTTTAGCATCACTATCAAAGGTGAATGCTTTGCTTTTCATTTGCTAAAAGGCTTGACTATACAAAAGCTCCTGAAAGAAAAGCGATCCTTTAAAATAAGTAAAAACAAGTTGGGTTAATTTCAGATTCATTTTCTTTTCTGTGAGAGATTCTAATGCAATCAGTTTGTCAAGGTGGGGCTTTACAATGTAACTTTGTATAGACTCCTGTGATGGAAGGAAATAAATCCTAATGATTTAGGAAAATGAAATGAAAAACTGAGAAGATAAAAAGTCATTTAAGGCAGAAGGAAAAAAAAATATTGCCAATGGTGCAATAATTTAAAAAAAAAAAAACTTTGTATTTCTATTCCCCAAAAAATTGTTAGAAAAATAATCATTTTATTTCACAAATCCATTTATGCTCTTGCTTCTTGCAGCTTTGATTAGGTTTGTTGTAACTGTCAAAAATTAAAAATTATTAAACTACCTTTATTATATTCCACTACCAGACACACAAATCTCAATTGTACCTCATTTTGCTTATTTTAGTTCTGAGAGTATTTACACTCCAGGTATACTAATTATAGCCTCCCTTTTATTGTTGAAAATGATTTGGATTAAAAAAACCCCATAAATTCCAAAACTGAGATGTTAGAGACACTTTATATTAAAGGAAGATACAATGTTTAAAGTTTCCTGTATGCCTAATGAATTTTTTGCCATTCATTTAGGGGATTGTTGTCCGATATTTAGCTTTTGAGAGGTATGATTGGGCATGATAATGTAACAGACTCTAACCTAGCTCTATTTGATACAAATTCTTTAGGCACAAAAGATGGCCCTGGTTACAGAAATGTGATGCTATGAGAAACTGTCTTGAAACATGTTTTCTGCCCTTGCCACCTTTAAAAGTTTTGAATTTCTCAGATAACTTTCTTAAGGTGTTGCCCCGAGGGAATCTGGGAACCAGTTGCTACCTAGTGATTGTGATTTGCGATGCATGGTAATTTAATATATTTATTGAGGGCAGAATAGGTGTATTTTCAAGGTTGATAGCTATATATTAAATACAATCCCCTCAACATGTCAGTCTCATGATCAAATCTGAAACTACCTACTTAATTTCAATCTACGTTTTGGACATTTAGGGCCTGATCCACTTTGAATCCCTTTTACCCCAGTTGGGCAGGATGACAGGGAGTTAAATTCCAAAGGGGCAGCCGTGTTAGTCTAGTAAAACAAAAAAAGCAAGGAGTCTTGTGGCACTTAAAGACTAACAGATTTATTTTTTGCATGAGCTTTTGCGGGAGAAAATCCCACTTTATCTCTCTCTCTCTATATATATATGTTCTGGAAATCTGACAAAGACAGGCAACAAAAACTGAGCGGTATAGGTGATGGTAGAGACTAGACAGGCAGCAAGTGTCATTGTCTCACATTTGTTTAGTAAATTAATAAAACTACAGTACTTCAACTTAACATTTTTATTGAAGTTTGAATGAAAAGACATCTATGAATTACTTATGAATTAAGGGGCTTAGGCATGCTGATACTTTCAGCACCGAAAAACTGTTGCCCAGACTTCATAAATTGCTGCTCAGTAAATATCATAACTTGATCAGCTGCATCATCAGCTTAGAGGGAACATTGTGTGACCTAAGCACAAACAAACTGTTAACAGTGTTCTATTTGGAGAATCTTTACCTTATGCTATCTAGAGCTTTACTCTTCAAACACATCTGTGTGTCATAATAGCAAAAACAAAAAGTTCATTTGGTGGGACAGGGAAAGTTTGCATCAGGACATGCACATCAATTCATATATTTGGGAACATGAAAATAAGTTTAAGGAAAATGTCTCCAGCATTCCTTGCTGCCTTCACATTATCTACACACCCATAATTTTCCTGATAACATTCTTTTGCACTTCCTAAAGCTTTCATTTCCTTCTCCAACACTTACTGAAAAACAATATGCACTGTAACTTATACACCCATGTGTGATACTCTCACTGTAATGGAAAATATGAAGAGCAATCTCATGCTCTTTTGTATCCACAGATTGTCATATCTGATTATCATGGTCTGTTTCTGACTTAATACTACTGCAGCTGCTTTTAAGTTTCAACCTTTGGCACTACCATAAACTTAAAAAAATGAGTAATTCATGAACGACCCTCTCTAAATGGCATTGCTGCCAGGATGTGATGGAAGTGAGTGACTAACAGATTGAAGAGGAAAAAAAGCTGGCTGGGATGAGGGAATGGGGGGGTGGGGGGCATCTGGAGAGGGATTTGGGGACTGTCCCTGAAGGACAGTTTGTTGGGAGGATAGGAGGCCAGGGTTTGGGCTCTGGGGGCTGTGGGAGAGGCTGTGCCACTATTGGTGCCCAGGCATTAGTGGGTGCTGTGGTTGAACACTGACCAGCTGGGTTGCTTGGCAGGGCCCAGGGCCAATGAGTCGCAGTTCTATGGCTCAGCTGGAGAAGAGTTTGAATTAGGGTCCTGAGTGTGCTGCCTTTGGATTGGGCCACAGATTAAACATGTCACACCCTGTCATCCTCTGATTGGAAGGGCAGGGCATAGTAGAGACATATCAGTCAGGCTCCTGTCCCTCTTCCTACCTCCAAAGGTCACCACTTGCTCCCTGAATGTTCCTCCATGTCCCCTAGGGGAGTGTGCCCCACTTAGTTAGCAAAGCTGGGCATTAATACAGCATTACTGAATAATAGTACTTCACACGAATATGGGTCAGGTTCTAATATTAAATGGTTGCGCTTTGATTTTTAAGAATCCTTTTTTTTTTTTTTTTTTTTTGCAGTTGGCCCAAAACTTCATTATGCAGAAACATATTGAAGTGCTATAAGATCTATAGCACTGAGTTAGCTGCCTGCTTATCCAAAACTGCAGATGTATTTAGATAAACATCTTACAGTGCAATAGTTTTTACAAATGGCTTGCAGTTGACTTTATTTGATAGTGAGATTGTGGGCAGAAGAAATCACTGCTATATAATATATCTGGACTGTATGGACTTTGCATAGAAAGATGTCTCAATCCTTTAAAGCGGTGTTGGTAAAGGAATAGCTTATAAATCATTTATATTGGTCAGTATTTTGTATAAAAAAAATCAATATACTTGAATTCTCTTTTCAGTTTCCAAATTTTGCAAGCTACATGAATATTTTGGCATGAAGTCATTTTATTGGTACAAAGCATTGGTTATCTGTTGATTGCACATAAATTGGGGATAGTTGTTTTTATTTTCTCTTTTTAAAGAATTATTACCTTTAAAGAGCCATCAGGGTGTGCAGTAGCTATCTATGTAATCAAATGGTCTTATTTTCATTGTCGTCATTCTCCATCTTCCTTATGAACTTTTTATTTTCTGTTTTCACTCTTTGTGTTTGATCTCAGATTAGACCAGGGGTCTCAAACTCAAATAACCATGAGGACTAGTATGTTAGCCCAAGGGCTGCACCACTGAAACCTTTCCATGAACAATATTGCAAATATCAGTAACATTAGTGTTGTTGCAGGCCGCAGGAAATAGCTTTAGGGGCCGCATGCAGCCCCCGGGCCATGTGTTTGAGACCCCTGGATTAGATTGTATGCTCACTGGGGCGTGAATGGTCTCTTAGCGTAAGTTCATGCAGCACTGACTCAACGAGGCCAGACTGGAACTGTAGGTGGTACAGTCTGTCGGCAATAAAGAGCAAACGATTAACAATAATAATAGTAAAACTTCCTTCCAAGCCTAAATATGTTCCACTAAATGATTTAGTGAAAGTTCCAGTTAGAAAGAACTTCTAAAAACAGACCTAATATTAGTTTCATCAGCACCTCCTATGGGTCGAATCCTCTCTATGGCGAAGTGGTAGTCAGCCAGAAGGGTTTGAAGAGCAAAGATGGCTTTATTTCTTAGAGATCCTCTGAGTTGCCATGACTGATAATGGACCCCCATGAAGCTATTCTGCTAGATAAAGTTCACCACAGCACAGCAACACAATGTCTTCCCTTACTCTGGCGCCCTCTGTTATGAGGCAAAAGGCTGATTATTCTGACTGTTTTCTGGGTTTCCAGTACTCTTCAGAAATCTTTGCCTGTTAGCTGGCTTTTCACCTTTTATGAACTGCGCACTCTTACCAGTTGATTTAACGTAGCATTGTTCAGGTTAGTACCTACTGCGTTCCAGTCTTCTGGCTGGAGACTTTCTGCCATTTGTGAGATAACAACTTTCAGGATAACTCTGTCCCACTTTAAGCAGACAAGGCTGTAGAAGCCTTGCACATTTAAAAAAAAATCAGTAGTTTAATGATAAATTAATGGTACTAGTAAGATGAAATTCAAGCTATTTACTTCATAGAGGAGGCAAACGTTCGAGAAATAGTATAGTAAACCCACTCTTCTTTATACTCATTACCAACCTGTACTGAAATGAATACTGCTGTGTCAGGAAAAGAAACAGAAGTTTTGAATCTCAAAAACCGGGTGACTAAGAAGAAGGATCTGCAGGCTCATTGGACAGTCTGAAAAGTTTCTGAAAGAAAATAAATTCTGTCTAGTTGCTGAGAATTCCAGGACTAATGGACACTAGGAGAAATCTGAATAACATGTAAGAACTAAAAAGAAACATACAAACAGTGAGTTTTGTAGTGGTTCAGTGCTAAGAGTTTTAGAAGCCTGCTAAATATCTTCCAGTTAAAAAAGAAGCTGATTTACTTGGAGAACCCACTAACAGCTGCAGAGGAGAAATGGGTCACTTTTAAGAATCTTTTGTTGTTGTTGTTTGTTGGGGAGTGGAAGGGGGAAGGGATAAAGGAGCTTTTTTGAAAATTCCCATTGACTCTCTTCTTGCTATGCAATTCTGTAGTAAAATGGGCCTGTATTACAGCACATATAAAAGGAGATTCATATGACATCTACAGGGGTCAGATAGCAAAACTTCTGCAGCATATCTGGTTGCATGGAGAGACAAGAACTGGAGGCATAAATAGGATGCCATTCTGAGTATGCCTACACTGCAGTTAAAAACTCACAGCTCGTCTATGCCAGCTGACGTGGGCTCAAGTTGCAGGGCTGTTTAATTGCAGTGTAGACTTCAGGGCTGAGACTGCAGCCCAAACACCGGGACCCTCCTGCCTCAGAGTCCTAGACCCCAGGCTCCAGCACAAGCCCAAATACCCATACTGCCCAAGTCACTTGGCATAGGCCAGGTTCAGGTATCTGATGCAGTGTAGGCCTACCCTGAAACTGTGTGAGTTGGGTGCAGAACCATCTTTTCTCCATCAAGGAAATGGATCTGAAAGGGATGCAAAAAAGCAGACTGTCTAAGCAGACAAATGACTCAATAATCAGTGGAGTAACATTTGGAATGCTGCATTTGGTCACTGGAAGAGCAGATGTCAAGGACCAAAAGCCTTTTTTTAGAAGACAAGGATGCAAATACCAAAGGATATATTGTTGCAGAAAGTCCTTTTGGAGCCTAAACACTTTTGGACTTTTTACCTTTAGAGTTTGTATTCTAAAGGTACACAAGTGCCTGAGGTAATTTTGGAGGCAGATGGTTCCTCTTGATTCTCTTAGCTCCATCTGATGCATTTTGGGGGCACCAGTCCTGATAAAGCCTAAAGAAAGGATTTTGTTTTCCAGATGAAACTTTGAATGTAATCCTACAGAGCCTTTTGATATTATCTTCAACCACATTGTACTTCTCAGTTTCATAAAGTTTTGCCAATAGTTTCTTCAGCAAGCTGAGTCTAAGTCCTCCTCTGTTTCCTTACCATTTAACCTTGGATTGCCATAAATCTGATTGATCTTTATTAGTCCAAATTAATGAATATGCCACTTGTCTTCATTTAATTTTAAGTGTCTTTGTGCCCTCTTCCTCCCAACAAATAAATGAAGTGGAACTATCTATATAATACATCTGTGTCTGGACATAGTCCATAGAAATCTTCAATCTGTAATAAGCTTGCATTGATTAAAAATAAAATACCAAGAGAACAAGAAATGAAATCACAAAAACAAGCATCCATTTCCAGCTGGCAAGAAATATAGCAAGAGAACAAAAAAAATATAACAAAGAAAGAAAAGCTCAACAGAAATAGAGAAAAGAAAAGCACAGTCAAATAAGGCAGTTGAGAATAACAGAGAAACATGGAAAAGACAAAAAGGGAAAAGATAAGTAGGTTACAGAAACGGAAAGGCTGAAAGAAATTTAGGAATATTTAAAAAGAAAATGAAAAGATCATATGGATGATAAAGGAAAGAGAGACACTAGAAGCTGAATGGAAGACAGCAATGTGACCTGGGCTTCCTGGGATAACCACCTGAATATGCAAAAATCAGGACAAGCCGCAAAACCTAGAGCCAAACTCTCTGACCTTGATGAGACTCCCAGGGAGCAATAAACCATGCTTTTGATTCAGTACACCAGTTATGACAAAACACAACAAAATAGAAACAGCCCCCTTCATTGCACTTCAGCTTTTCTGGTTCCCAACTAACCCCTAGGTCTCTGAAAGAGAGAGGTTCTCTTGACCCCAAAGAGCCAGCCACATTACACAGAATGATATAGGTTTGGATCTTACCCAGAATACCACACTGTTAGTTAGTTCTTTAGTAATTAAAGCAAAGGTTTAATATAAAAAGGAAAGAAACAAAATAGGAGAGATGTTAAAGGGTCAAAGTGAATCACATACAAATGATTGAGTCCATGTAAAGCAAGTCCTTGGAAGAGTTTGACGTTTGCAAGCTTGTTGAGTTCCTCGGATAGACACTCAGAACCTGGGTGGGCCTCAGTCCTTTGTCCAGTAGCAGGTGAATAAATCCAGAGGTGGGTGTTAATGGAAGACTGGAGCTTGAAGACAAAATGGAGTTGGTGCTGCCCCCTGTGGACATATGCTTGTAGAAGGTTAGAAGGTTGTGAATTTAGAAACACTCCCTAGCATGGGCCACTGTTGTGTGAATTGGGAGATGTGCCCTACAAGTGATCCAACATGGCTGGTTCCAGCTGCACACCTGGGATTCATACCTGTCTGTGTGATTAAAGTCCTGCTTTTCACTCATTCAATAGTGTGGTCTTTAATGAACCCTCAAGATCATCATGTGGCGTCTTTCCCTCATGCTGTGAATATGAAGTAGTGTCAAAAATGGTCTCCTAAATTTGGACAGTGTCAGAACTGAATTGGGAGATCGATTGAAATGAAGCCAGGAGGCTTTGAAAGATGAATAGGTATTAGAGAGAAGTTTATCAAAAGCCTCATAAAGTAAAGAGAAACATTTCTCGATAGCTTTAGCAGTCTCTTCTGCAATGCACTGTGCTGCAGTTATAGGCCCTGATCACATGAGGCTCTTGGAGCCCTCAGCTTCTGTTAACCTCAATGCAATGTTGAAGATGCTCATCCCTTCACTTGACTATACCAAAACATGGGAAAAGCAAGCACCGTCTGCTAATGCATGTACCACTGACTTAAATTACAGCTGGGGGGGGGGGGCAACATTATTTCTAATACCAATTCATCTTCAAAAATAAAACATTGGCCCGATAGTCCACAAAGTAATGGTATAGGTAAACATTTGTTAAAGACGCAGTGGAAATTTACTGATGATACTCATGATGTTCAGCTTAATTAATAATACGCTTCAATTCAGAATGTTTTTTAAGTTAAACAATTAAAGGCAGCACTCATCTCTCTACTCAGGGGAAAAAAAAAGAAGAGAATTGTTCTCTGAAAAGGCAGTGTCCTCCTGTAACTGCAGCAACCGTAGAGGGACAATACTATATTTGGAGGAGTTCAAGATATAGATGGAGAGTAATACTGGGACTCCAGTAGTCCAAACACTTATTGACTTCAGATACTGCACACCAGCTGCATCAGTCTTGACAGTTGTGAACAAGGCTTTCAGTAAAGGACAACCTCAAAGCAACACATGCCCCTTGTCTTGTAGTTTGTATTTAATAGTGCAATTTCTCAAAGTTGGTAATGAATTCAGATTGATGTGTGTGCCTGTGTGTGTTTTAAAGTATCTGCTTTTGAAAATGTACAACTAGCAATGTTTTTAAAATGACACCCAAGCGTGGAGCACCTGTCGTTTGCCCCAGAACTGAGTGTTTTATTCTAACATGTATTTTAATTTTAGGTTCAGGAGCTATATAATGACAGCCTTCATGTATTTTCAGGCAGAACACCATGAAGGCTTTATCATTGCACAAGTATTATCTTTTTCCATTTGTTGTTACAATTTCTGAGATCAAACTATAGCTCTTTATCTCAACCCTAGAGACAGCTCAGTGAATTAAGAATTCTTACCAAAATAAGTCCTTTTTCTGCCCACTGTAGAACATTTTAAATAAATCCTTGCTAAACCCAGGTGGGGGTTTACAATATCTGAAGAGCAAGAAAAATATCTCTCTAAACTAATTAATTCTGAATGGCTGTGGCAATCACAAATGCTTTCAGCTACAAATATTAGCACATTAATAGGATGCAGCCACTTTCAAAGACAGCATCAGTGCTGCCACAAATAGAGCATGAGGCTTGCTTTATAATTACTTCTTAAAAATCACTTCATTATAGGCAGTTAATAAAAATTTGTCCTGAGCAGATAGTATTATTTCACTATGCCTTAGGCTGTCTCACCAAGGCGTCTTACAGCAGATCAGATGTCACATGAGCACTCTTAGTTCCCAGTGCCTAAAACATAGCTTGTTGCAGTATTTTGGCAGGTCTGAAACCAAATAGCACTGACTTGGTCTATGTCTACATTACTGCTTATGTTGCTCTGGGGTGTGACTAAGCAATCCTCCTAAGTGAAATAAGTTACACCAACTTAAACACCAGTGTGGATGAAGCTACCACCTGTCAATATAGCTACCACCATTTATGAGGGTGGATTAATTGTCAACATCAGACCTCTCTAGTGTAGCCATCGCCTGAGTGTGAATCTGTTCCCTTACTGTTAAGAAGCTAAAACACAGTTCTGCCTCTAAGGGTGTCTACACTGATAGTGGCAATTTCACCGCTGTCAGTTTGCCCTTCCAGGAGCGGACAGTGGTGAGTATGAACTTGCCACACTGTCCTTGAAGTTGGCCCCAGCAGTCAGTTTCACTGTATGGATGGCAGTGGTGTTGATTTAACACAGTAGTGAATACATGCCCTTAGTGGGGCACAGAGGTAAAACCAGGTCTAATGAAATGAAACTAAGGAAAACTTACTTCCTGACAACATTCAATATTAGGCTTTGGGATTCAGAGACGTGGGGGAAGCGTTTAAGGCTTGCTTGTTTCTCTCATTAAAATAACATATGGCTTGTGTTAAGAAGTTGAATTAACTCTGCTTTGTGATTCTTCTTCCACTTCTTTTAATGTAAATGATCCTGACCACAGCAACAACTAACACATTGTTCTCAAATGCACTGCAGTACACTATCTTAAATCATGCTGGATTTTACCATTAGCTTTCTCTATACCATATGTTTGAGGAATGGTGGTGTCAAAATGCATATGAAAAAAACTGTATCTGGACTAAATCAATACTTTTCTTTATCTTACGATGTGGAAGTATGAGACTGAAGGACAGTGAGTGGTATTTGTTGTGGGCCAAGTTTTATGGAGTGAGCTGTAGATAAATTACAGTAGAATAAACTACTTTATAGAAAAATCAAAGTGGAGGATAATACTCTCATCCTCTGAAATAGTAAAGGCTGCACCCCAGAGCAATTGTATCTTTCAGCCTACTTGAGAGTCAAGATCTTTAATTTTCTATGGGATGTTTCTGAATTAATTTGAAGATAACGTTTAATGGGTCAATTTAAATGGCACTTATTTATCTACAGGGTATTGCAAATATATAAAGTCCTTTTAAAAGTGCAGATTGTTGTGATCCCAGCCAAGATGAGTTTATAACTTTCACAAAAACAGTCTGACATATGAACACAGAGTCGCAGCTATGTTCATGGGCCCTGCCTCTCTGAAGGTCAGTTTGCCTCTCTAGGAGTTACACCTTCATGTCTTTTAAATGAAAGGGACACTAATGATAAAAGTCCATGAAAAATGAAGACATTTGTTTCTCAGACCATCCTTTCCTTGTCACCCTGGTACTCAGTTTTGTTTTCACACACATCATGAAGCCTGCTGAGTTGCCTGACTTGGAATGATCTCATTATACTAGATGTGCGATTTTTATTACTGCCCACACATGGGATGTGGGAGTATAAGGAGCTACTCTTATTTCAAGCTTCCATGAAGCTGTTGTTCCTCCTCCTGATAGGTGAGTGGGCATGGAAACAATGAGGAGCCTTGGCCCTGGTTTCCAGCACTCCAGCTTACAGCTAAGCTAGTGCATGGGGAAAATAGTTTGTGTCAGGTTTAGGAGGACTGATGCAGAATTTTCTTCCAAGGACCATATTGTGACTCATTCATGAACTGGGTACTGATCTGTTCTTCAGAAAACTACACGGTGCCCCTTACTCAGAGCATGTGGCTAAGTCAGAGCATAGCCTGTGTTTAGTGCCCAAAAGCTTGCAGTTAAAATGGATGAAAGTTGAAGAAAAGGGACTGATATAACTTTTTTTTTTTCACCCTAATGCATTGTATTTATATGGTTAGCAGAAGATCACCATCACCAAACTCATCACACCAAAAAATCTGTTCTTAACAGCCAGGTACTCAGGACAGAGAACATGCTCTGGGAAGAAAGTCCAAGATACACCTTAAGTTCCAGATGATTAGTTATGTTAGTCCAGTCCAGCAAAACAAAGAAGGAGTCCTGTGGCATGCTTAAAGACTTACAGATTTATTTATTGCATGAGCTTTTGTTCTTTTCTCCCACAAAAGCTCATGCAATAAATAAATTGTTAGTCTTTAAAAGTACCAGTAGACTCCTTGTTTGTTTTGCTGATATACCTTCCACTCTCATAGGAGACCTTCAAAGGCACAGATAGGTTTGAAGTGCTTACCTACCCTTTGGACTTTTCCAAATCTTACCCCTGAGCATTAGGCTATGCCTATCATAGAGAGGTCACAGCACTACAGATGTACTGATGCCGCTGCGCTACTGTAGGATCTCTCTTGTATAGTTTCTCTGTGCCAGCAGGAGAGAGCTCTCCTGTTCCCACAGTTAAACTACCTCCAATGAACAGTACTATCTGTGTCTGCAGGGGGAGCTCTCCTGCCAACACAGCTCTGTCCTCATTGATGCTTCTGTCTGTAACTTATGTCATTCACAAGGGACTTTTTCACACTCCCGAGTGACATAAATTGTAACAACAAAAGTGGTAATGTCCACACAGCCTTAGATATGAGAGAGTAGGTGGTTCAATTTCTGTGCCCTGAAAGCATTTCTAAAATGTTTTGGATGTTGAGCTGCAAAGATAGGTAGCTTATATAAAGTAATAGGATGAAACTAAGAAAAGGAAAATTTAGGGCGAATATCTATATATCTATCTGTATCTATAGATATACTGCTGAGATCTAGATTGATATAGTCTCTTAATGGAAGTAGAGAACGTGCATCACTTCCAACTTTAACTGTCACATACAAACAGAAGCTATGTTAGAGCACAATCTATTGTTTTTGTGCTGTCCATAAAATTGAATTATTATATTTAAGATGCAAGACAAGGCCATAAGATCCAACAAAAACAGCTAGTTTCATTTAAATTGAATTTCTTGCATGCAATCCGCCCAAGAATTGTGTGTATCTGTAATATTATACATATATATTTTAATTAGACTATCATTTAAGATCTCAAATGTGATCTTTAAGATTACAGCCAAGCTGTGAAGACCTTGTGCTATGTGAATGTAAGTACATTGAAAGGACATACACAAGCTATATTATGGAGCTTGCCTATCTCCCAACAATGTCCACTGCTAGTATAGACCAAGTCTCAGTTATTAAAAAGTTGAGTGTTAAAGGAATGATTGGAACTAAACTTTTAAAAATAGTTAATGTAGCAGCCTTCCACCCTGGGTTATTAAAGAGCAGGACTTGACCACTTGACTTAAACTATTAGCTGATAGCAGGAATAAGTTATCTTTCTCAGTTTGAGCAGCCAGTTGTGGGGGACACTGCACACTTCTCCAGTGTGTAACACTGAATTGTACATTGTATTATGTAATGCTGTTAAAGTGTTGTGCTATCACTGGAAAGCACCATTACCCAGAAGCAGAGAAATGTAGGGCTAGACGGAACCTTAAGAGGTCAAGTCCGCTCTCCAAAAGATGATTGTCTGTAAACTGATGTTTTTGTTCAGCCATCCCAAAACTGAAAGAATATACTAATGCATTATGTATGTGCATGCGTGATGTGAAGTGTACCATGTGACAGGCCATTGTGATGTCAGAAGTGACTCAACCAGTTGCTCCCAAAGAGGGAGCAAGTAGCAATTGGTTGAGTCCCTCCTGACATCACAATGGCCTGTCACATGGTGTACCCACCCACTCCTTTCTCTGCCCTCATCTTCTGCCCATGCCCCTCTTCACCACCCCACCTCCTGCCACCACCCACCCCTTCTCTGCCCCCATCTGCTGCCCATGGACCCCCTCTGCATCCCCACCCTTCACTGCCCCATCTCCAGCCACCTCTTCAACACCCCCCACCTCCTGCCCCTGCTCCATTGTTCCTCATCCCTCCCTCCACATCCCATGCCCTCATCCTCCCCCCCATACCCCCACCACTCATCTTCACTTCTGCAACAACCTACCCCACCCTTCCTTATCCCTCCAATGCATATGGTACTGATGTGGTTGCACCCCACCTGCTGCCCCTGCCCCCCTTCACAGCTTTCAGCTGTTTCCAGTATTTCATGCTGACTCTTCAGACAGTTGTATGTGGTGCTCACTTGGGGAAGACACTGTGATTTTCCATCGTCATTTTTGATGGGTTACAGCTAGTGTTAAATTAATGTCTGAGTATTCATTAAAGAATTTTAATCTTAAGTAGATATTTAGTTCAGGTACCTTTCCTAGTTGAAATTCACTTGAAACTCACTAAAAGTGAAATGTAACTAATATAACTGGAACTCATTCTCAAATGTGAGTGAATACATTTTGACATAGTCTGTTCGAGGAATCACGAGAGTCAGAGTTTAACTCAGTGGTTCTCAACCTTTTGCAGATGTGACACTTGGTGACATGTTGTGACCCTACAGGACACACCAACCCACTCCCCTAGGCCTAACCCAGCCATTTCCCAGACTCTCTGAGACACACTAACCCCTTTGTGGTGGCAACACAGTAATGTGTCCCAACACAGTGGTTAAAAACTGTGTTCACTATTTTGAAGGAGAATCCAGTGTTATTGTTCTTCTAATTTGGAACTTTTTCTTTTAAAAAAAATACTTACTAGGGAATATATAATACTTCTTCCATTTCTCATGAATAACAAGATGGTTTACATCAGTAAATCATCCCAATATATTGTCAGCCCATTTATGGGAAATTGAAAGTGGAATACACTATCAATAATATACTGTTACTTTGCATTGTTTTTACTTCAGAGATTGTAGATGGTAAAATGGATATGGTTCAGAGAATTTTATTAGGACTATGAAAGATTATGCAAAGATGGATTTTCACAGTAGGCAAAAGGAGAAGAATAATTATTGATTTAAAGAAGAAAAGAAACATATATAGCTAATATCTTTATGATGTTCTTTGCTATTATTGAAAGCATTTGTGTTTTAATAAAGATTTCTCTCACAGTCCAGTTTTTTCTACTTGAGTCTATAGTGAATTCATGATATGGTTTGATTTCAGTCTGTTTCCTTAGTAATAACTGTAATGTCAGAAATTTGGCATTAGAACTTCACTAGAAGATCAAAAAGGAGGAAGACTATGGATTGTGTGGGAAGGAGCAAAAGCCATTGTTGAAATAGGCAGCTTAGGTAATTAGCAATTACAGTAAGGCAATTAAGGAAAAAATGTGAGAGATAGCATAGCTTTGTTTTAAGCCCTTTGTATCATCAAAAGTTTGCCAGAGTAAGTCAGCCAGTTAAATGTATCCCATTAATATTTTTCATATGTGAAGCTTATTAATTAAATGAAAGCAAAATAGTAATGTTGCTCATTAATTATTCATTAAGGATTGATAAGGAAATGTTCCTAAATCTCCTCATGTTTTTCTGATTTTTTTGTCTAGATACTTAATGAAGTACAGTTCTTTGGCATGCTCTTCCCGCACTTTTAAAATAGCTACGTCCTATTAATTTGTTTTTTGCACCCTTGATTAAACATTAATAGGCATAATTAAAAGATGCGCTATATGATAATACAGTTATCTTGAGCAAGGGCCATTCTTAAGTTGAATTGTGTCCTGAGGTTAAGTACCTTATTATGGCTTGAAAAATTATGAAGTCAAGTACTTTTGACATAACTAATTAAAATGCACAATAGCTTTTCCTTGAGATAGAGTATAAAGTTGAGAGGTTGTTTCCTTAATGTGACACAAGCAACGAGTCCTGTGGGACTTAAAAACTAACAAATTTATTTATCGCATGAGCTTTAGGGGGAGAAAATCTTACTGTACAGTAGAGTGGTATAGAACATAAATAATGAAAAGTTGCATCTGATTCTTAGAAATAAAAAGTGGGAAGCTCTTGAACATGCAGAGTAATGGAATGATGCAAATGTAAAACAGTTAAAAGTAGATAGTACGAAACCTTAGTAAAGAGGAATAAATATAAACTGTGATTGGTAACCTTGTCAGACACTGCCTACTTAGTGTAGTATGACAGATTCAGTCCGGCATACCAATGAAGCCTTTATAGAATAAAAAAGAACAAACCACAACATAAAGTAAAAGATGTGATGCCGTTTTGATTTGCTTGTTCACCTTTCCTTTAACAGCATAAGAATCAGTTCTGGAGATTGTTACTTGGGGCCTGTGAATATGAGTGAACTCTCTGCAATTTAAGAAAAAATAACCATACAAAATATGAGGTGAGAAAAAGAGAAAATAAATGAAATTTATATGATACAGAAATATGCTCTGTATGTCATGCGTACTAGGAATGTCAAAATTAATGAGCTTATCAAGCAACGTGATGCATTTATTTGGCTCCAGTAGTGATAGCTTAAAAAGAGCATAGTTCTTCCTCTTTATTCTCTACACACCTTGCATTTGTGTGTAAAAATCTGAGATGTTGAGCAGGTCCTCCCACTGTCTTCCCTTTTATAGCTCCTGTTACTCTATTTTGACTTCCTATTCTCATTCACCCAGGTATTAAAGGAAGGGGGAATGTACTGGAATGCCATTCCTCACTGCGTTCCAGTGTGTTCCCACTTAAGCCCTGTAGGCCAGCCAGGGGGGAGCTGTGGCAGGCTGGGAGTTTTTATATTTCTCACCCTGATCTTGCTCAGATGCATGCTTAGGGTGGGAGCAGCCTGTGGCTGGGTGGCAGCTCACAGCCCCCAGCTGAAACTTCGCTGGCCAGCCCACCCCGGTGCCGCTGCTGACTGGCATTGAGTCCAGTACAGATACACTGCTGCTGGGAGCAGGGACAAGTAGAAACAGCCAGGGTAGGGCCTCAGCTCAGCCTGGAGGAGCCCCTCAGTGGGGCTGGGGGAAGTGGCACAGCGGGTGCCCCCTGAGCTGTGCACAAAGCTGCTATACCCCAGAGCGCTCCCCTGGGGATGGGGAGGGCCCTTGCCACTGGGCTTTTGTGGGGGGGGTGCTAGACTCTGGGATTGGGGGGCGCGGAGCTGCTGGAGGACAGGGAAATGCAGCTGGGGGTTGTGTGGGTCAGGGTGTGTGTGTGTGTGTGAGTGTGAGTGGAGTGGAGTGATAACGGATGCATGTGGTACTGAGAAGTGGTTGCAAATGCCTACCTGGGCTGAGGCCTGTACATGCATGCATGAAGGGGGCCTGGAGATTAGGAGGGTTCCGTGACCTGTGTAATTACACTTTAACTACTGCAGTCACCCCCAACTTCTAGCCCTCTGTCAAACTCACCTTTCTTTTTAATTATCTGTCAGCTTTTGTCACATCCTGTTTTGAATCTAGTTTACAGCCCTCTTCACTAGGTTGGTGAGTCTTATATAGTCTTATAGCTCTTTTTATCTACAGATTGCCATGCACTTTACAAAAGAAAGGAAGTATTGTTTCTGCTTTACAAAAGGGTAAATGAAGGCACAAAGCTACATGCAAGCAAGTTGCAGCCAGACCTGGGTACAGACACCTGCTTTACTGTTATACAGGGTGGTACTTTTATCTGTTGAACCATAATGAGCCTGTTCCACATGTAAAGCAAACAAGGAATCCTGTGGCACTTAAAGACTAACAAATTTATTGATCACATGAGCTTTTGTGGGAGAAAATCCCTCTTCATCAGATGCCATGAAACAAGGGACTTGAGCTGCAGATTGGAGCTCTGGTCTAATCATTGTGTGCAAAGCCAGAGGTACTGTGACTGAGAGAGCTTCTGAACTTTCTTGAAGCTCCTGAAACTATGCTGGGCACTTTTTAGATTTCCTGGACACTCATTGTCCATTTTCTTTTTGGGGAAGGCAGTTCTTTGAGTAGTCATATCTTCAGGTATATGAATATGTGATGTGGTGGCACTCCCACCATCCCATTTCTTGAGGACAAAGTAGTATTATGCAGCTGTTCTTACTTAATTTCCAAGCTGCAATGAAGTCCCATTTAAATCAGGCTGTTTACCTCACAAATATTTGTCTTGCTATCAAGGACCTTAAAAAGAAGTTTTGGCACTTGCTATATGAATACAGTGTACACAGAGTCAACATTACTGGTTGTGCCCTTAGTGGACCACAGCAGTCTTCTGCTTTGTTATTGCCCAATGGTTATGTTCCTGTGTCTTTGGAGCATGTAATTTGTATGTTATCTTTGACCAAATGACACAAATGTTTCTACCAGTAAGCAGAGAGCTATGCTTGAACAGACAGGGAGGAGTTTCTGTAGACAAACTTTGTAAGGCAGCCACTTTGCCAACACCAGATGTTTGAAATACAAAATAATAAAATTGGGTTTAAAATCAAGAGATTTGCAGTAATAAATTTTAAGTTCTTTTTTATGTGCCATATAGTTTTTGACCAAATAGGATTAATGATTTCAGACTTTTCTGCACAGCCATGAGAGCTACAAACCACTTAAAAAAAAAAAAAAAAAAGTAAAATAAAAGATGAGATTCTGATCTATTTGCAAGACTCCAGTCTCTGGAGCTTTAAGCAAAACATGAAATATCAAAAAACTGGCCACAAGGAATCATAGAAACTGGAAGGGACCATGACAGGTCATAGAGTCCAGATCCCTGCACTCATGGCAGGGCTAAGTACCCCCAGTAAACCATCCCTGACAAGTGTTTGTCTAACCTGCTCTTAAAAACCTCCAACGTAGGAGGTTCCACAACCTGCTGAGGCAACTTATTCCACACATGGTGGTCTTTAAATAATCCCTTCAGTTTAGATACAATGATCTTCTCGAATGGAGACTTGCTGTGATAGGTTCTTAGGGAGGTGGTGTTAATACCTTTTCTCTGAGAATCACCCTCAACCAAATGCAAATAATTAGTCCTTTTTGCAGTAAAAATTCTTTCCTAAACCTCTAAATTTGGCCTACTTACGTTGTTTTGAGAGGTGTTTAGATCTAACTGGTTGAAAAATTCTTGTATATTATTCCAGTCAACTGCTGCTTCTGAAGTTATTTAACTGGTGGCAAAGGAGAGGAAGAGGTTGTGTAGTTGGCAGTGGTAAGAGATGAAGACCTGACTTTTCAATAGTCATTTCCTCCTGGCATATGGAAGAAAAAACTGTCTTTGGTATCTACTGATTTCCCCAGAAAAGAATAAATAGATGAATTTTTGTCACTGATAATGCTTTTAATATATTTTTTCACCTTTTTAACTTGAAGCAGTTTTAAATGCTTGGTAGAAATAAATGCATCTTTTATTTTTAATACAATTATCCGTCTAAATAGACAGCATGTACATATCCGTCTATCTCAATTGTTTTGAACCAGTGTGCTGTGGCCCACTCATGTGCGATGAGAATGGTCCAGGTGTGTTGTGAAATTTTGTACAAAAGTTAAGAAAATCAATGTAAAACAAACATTATTTTATCTTAAGCAATATTCTATGCAACCAAAATTACAAATCATAAAACTTGTGAAAATTAATCATCAAATTAAAAGCAAGGGATTGTTCTTCTGATTCCAAAACATGAATATTCTATACGCAGGTGGCCGAAGGGCAAAACTGAGATGACGTATTTTTTTCCAGTGAATTTGAAACATTAACACATTTGATCCTTCTTTAGCTTGTTGTATGCACTGTCTTGCAAACCTCTCTAGTAATACAGTATCCATAGTAAATGTAAATAAGTATGATGATCATGAGCACTCAATTCAGCTGAAAAGAAGTGGGTGTACCCTGGAAATGTCTGTCTTACTGAAGTGTGATGTGTTACTGAAAAGGTTGGGAACCAGTGGTCTCGCTGTCTAATCTTATATAGATAATTTTAAATAGACTTGGCCAGATCTTTCTTTCTTTCTTTCTTTCTTTCTTTCTTTCTTTCTTTCTTTCT
>ML682011.1:2360230-2429713 GCA_007922195.1 Podocnemis expansa
TCTTTCTTTCTTTCTTTCTTTCTTTCTTTCTTTCTTTCTTTCTTTCTTTCTTTCAGATAGACGTGGGCAGATCAACATATTTAGTGGAGCACAACTTGGTATCTGGGAGAGAAGGTGGAAAGGAAGAATAGGGCCAAAGTAGCTTTCAACCTCACTTATTCCTGGGGCTGCCAGGCACTACTTTAGATGCCACTGCAAATTAGACTAGCCTCAGGGATATTTTAATCTTTCCATTTTATAAATAAATTCCGTATGGGGCTTTATGCTGGTAAGGATTGCTGGATCACAGTGTTCTGTCCATGCCCTCCTTCATCCCAATACACCATAATTCTGGACAGGAGCCACACATAACTGTCTTAGTTTTATATCACCAAACGATTTTACCAAGCTAAAGGAATCCCCAATTGCAAATTTCGGGCAGCAATTCATCCCACTGGCACCCCAGGAACAGTGGAAGGGGGTTGTTAGCCAGGCTGAGAATCTTAAAATTACATATCAGCTGACTATTTTTTCTACTCATCTTTCCAATATTTTATGTTTTCAATAAATATTCTGATGTTTTAACATTCATTACCCTCCTTTGTTTTTAAGCTTGTCACCCATGTAACATGTTTTTGTGTTTTTCTTAGTAGGGCACTCATTTAAAGCAAAAATATAAGGTAGGACGCCACCTGTATTTTGTCTCTGTGATATGCTTGAGACTGGAAATAAGGAAGTTATTAGGGAAAAGGGGCAACTCACTGAGGAAACACACACTCTCATTTTGAATTTTTTCTCTCTCTCACTTTCCATGATATTTTAACTATAGTGAAATAACCACTGTATCTTAGCCTATGTTTGGCTGGATAGTTTTCAGACATAGGTCTGTATCCTGTCCAGTACTGTTTCCTTGACTGGAGCCACTAAGATTACTTGAATGAGAAAAAATGACCAAGATTTGACCCATTATGTTTCCCAAGGGTAAATAGCTCTAGTTTGAGAATATAAAATATTTTTTATGAAAAGAATAATTTTATTGATTCATTTATCATGAGCATCTGGTCATGTTGTGACAAGTATAATCAGATGAGGCAATTATCATGTGTAGAGGCAAAGACAAGATGTTTTTATACCATATATGTGACTGACTTACTATGATTGTGCTTTTGATATATTATCTCTGTAAGTTCCAGAGGGGTAGCCTGTTAGTCTGTAGACATCAAAAACAACAAAAGTCCTGTGGCACCGTATCTGTGTATGATTGACATCAGGATATTCAAAGTGTTTTGTGGTCTTATTTTTTGCACATGAAACTTCCTCAGTGTACTAGTTAGGAGAAAAAGGGGACTGTTGAATCATGAAAAAATTAATTGTGATTAATCATGAGATCTAAAAAAAAAAATGTAATGAGTTACAGTTTTAATTGCATTGCTAAATAATAATAGAATGTCATTTATTTAAATATTTCAGGGTGTTTTCTACGTGTTTAAATACATTGATTTCAGTTACAACAGAATATATTGTGTGCCATGCTCACTACATATGATTTTTTTGTTGCAAATATTTGTAGTGTGAAAGAGGAAGAAGAAATAGTATTTTTCAATTCATCACATACAAGTCTACTCGGTCCTACTGGTGCTTCTGTTCAGCCAGTCATGAAGACAAACAATTGTTTTTACATTTATGAGCAATAATGCTGCCTACTTCTTATTTACAGTATCACCTAAAAATGAGAACAGTTGTTTGCATGGCACTGTTGTAGCCTGTATTGCAAGGTATTTATGTGCCGGTATGTTAAACATTTGAAAGCTCCTTCAAGCTTTGACCACCATTCCAAAGAACATGCTTCTATGCTGAGAGTCCACTTGATAATAATCCAAAGCAGTGTGAACTGCCTGTGCACACCCAGTTGACCAGCAGGCCCGCCCACCCCCACCCGCCACACACCTGACGGCAGCCTGAGCTTGGTTGCCATGACTGTGGACTGTCCAAAGGTAGGCGGCCACGAGCAGCAGTGCTGCAGGTAGATGGTGGGGTGGGCTGCTTTCTGACAACAGCTCTGGCCCTGGGCAGCTGTTGCAGCTTTTACACAGCAGGGTACGAGGCTGCCTCTCCCCATCTCTCATCCTCCTGATGCACTGGAGTTTTGGCAGGTAGCTTCTGGTCACATGACTTGATGCAGGACTGGTTGTGTCCATCCTGGAGAGTCAGAGGCCTGGCCAGAAAGCAGGGGCTGGCTACCCATCTGGAACTGACGCATGTTCATTTTCAGCATCTAAGTCAGATGCCACCACAAGAAGATTGATTTTCTTTTTTGGGATTCCAGTTCTGTAGTTTCTGCATCGAAGTGTTGCTCTTTTAAGACTACTGACAACATGTTCCACATCTTGTCCCTCTCATATTTGGGAAGGAATATCAGATTCTTAACGCTTGGGTTGAGTGCTATAGCTTTCTTTAGAAATCTTATATTGGTACCTTCTTTATGTTCTGTCAGATCTGCAGTTGAAAGTGTTCTTAAATTGAAGAACATATGCTGGGTCACCGAAGGCTGTCCCTAACACAAAATATATGGCAGAATACAAATAATGGAGCAGAAGACTTACAATTCTACCCTAAGGAGTACAATAGCAAATTTAATTAGCACCTTATTTTTTAAATGAGCATAATCATCATGGAAGCAGGTACTCTGGAATGGTAGCTGAAGCATGAAGGGGTATATGGATGTTTAGCATATCTGTTTTTGAGTGCAGTGTTGTAAAAAAAAAAAAAATCTACATTTGTTAAGTTGAACTTTCATGATAAAGATTGCACTTGCTTTATCAATTTAATACTATTTTTTATCTTTTTCACACTGCAAATATTTGTAATAAAAATATAAATTAAGCACTGTACATTTTGTATTCAGTTATAACTGAAGTTAATACATTTGAAAATGTAGAAAAACATTCACAAATATTTTAAATAAATGTAAATGGTTGCTTAACAGTGAAATTAAAACTGTGATTAAATCTAGTTAATTTGTTTTGCATTAATTGCTTGAGTTAACTGCAATTAATTGACAGTCCTAAAAAAAACATTTTTGAATAACTGCCTTACCAGCAAATTCATCTGTCCCTTTAAAAGCCTAGACTGATTATTTTCGTCTCAGGAATCCATATGTGGAAAAGATTCTATATTCTAAATTGTCTTTGATTACATCTGTGGAAGCCCTTTGTATTCCACTTATGCCGTCAGTCACAACTCAACCAATTTAAGTTTTATATGTTCTGCCTCTTTAGAGACTTTCTTCAGTGTAGAACCTCAGTTTAATTTATTGGTTGCTAAATATAAGTAAACCTCTTGGGACTGAGGTTTTCATCTTTTTAGTATTGGAATCTGGCACTGTTTATCTGCTAGGAGGAGCAATATACTTTAGCAACACAAATGATCAGATGCACTAATGAGAGCTGAAAGTAGTAAAGAGGAGATTAAATATTGGAGGATAAGCAACAGATCTAAGTAAAGAGAAGATTTCCTTTGAAAGAGATGCTGCATATAGGGCAGTGTGAGCAAACCAAACAGCAGAACTTTGGAGAAAAGGTTAAAGAATCCTGAAGAGAGAGGAACAGAAATGTATAGGGTGTGAGGGAGAGACAGGGCTTGAAAAAATGTACTAGGCACCTACAGGCCTCATCAGATTAGCTAAAGTTTGATTGGAAAGACAATGCTGTGAAGCTCAACTAGTGAGGTCCAGATCACTGAGTGCACCTAGTGAGATGCTGACTCTGCTGGGAAACAGAAGAGTTTTGGATACATTTTTAGACTCTTGCTTCATTAAGATAATTCAATACATACCTATTAATTCTCTGTTCAACAACATGATTTGTTAGCTCTAATTTTGACAACCTTTTAAAATGTGATCTTTGGAAAAAAATCTTGACACAAAGCTTGGATTGATGGAAATTCAAAGGCACTCCCCTCTCATGCCCTTTTGGGCATCCCTGGAAACAATGTTCATCTTGGTGACTGTGTTGAATGAAAATCTACTTTTTCTTAAGTGTTAAGGAATGTAGAGCTGTTAAATTATTCAACCAACATTAAATAATGAAATCAGCAGTAAAGTTCCTGTAAGCAACACATTACCCTGCTTCCCTCATTCTCCACACACATTTATATACACCATAGGAGTACATACTTGCATGCTGCTCCAAGCAGTTATCTCTGACTTAGTGTAACAAAGTATTGGCTTTTGGTCAACTGACAGCTTTTTTTCAGATTTTCTGTTGTTTTCGTTTCTAGTGTACCTCTCACAACAGTATTGAGGCATCAGGTGTGCCAAAGTCCATTCACAAATCAGTCTCTTTTTCTCATTCATGAATAGGTAGATTAGTTTTAGCAGTCTGGCAGATCATTTTCAGGAGCTTGCTGAGGCTTGAACTGCTCCTGGTCCACATGGGTCTGTTTCAGTGTTATTATGTCACTGTATGTGTTGGATCATCCAAAGTGGCTACAGTACTGTGCTTGGGCGTGACTTGAGCTTAGGGTTACCAGGTACCAAAGCACAGAAATGAAAACAGGGAAGTCCAAAAAGGAGGACATTGCAGGATGTGGAGAAAATGTGGTGTTAATATAACTGTTGTTACCATATTATGTCATGGAAAATGGGTAATGATTAATGAATGCAGCATTAAAACTGCACAATATCATGTATTTTTAAATTATTTTAAAATAAAGAAAATTACCAAAATGTTTTCTTTTACCAAAAACTAGATTTTTTCATTAAATGAAAGTTTTTCATGACCCTTTCATTAATGTTCAAAGGACTAAAATTAGAAAACTAAACTTGAAAAGTACCTAAAAAAAAAACAAAAAAAAAAACCCAGTTAACTCACCCCTCATTTTTCATTTTCACCTCAAAACTGCAGTCACTTTTCCACTGCATCTCTGTAGCCTGTGAGGAATAGGATTCCTCCTCTTGCCTCTGCAGAGATCCCCATTGCCTTGCCCAAGTACTTGGTTAGGGTGTTGAGAACAAGACTGGCCAAGTAATATTTATTTATAGTAGCATGAGTTAAGTACCTACCTATGAACAATAGTTTAGTCTCCTTTGGACTGTGATGCTTTGGTCTAATTCTGGTAGCAGGGCTGGGTTTGGAGGTTGCTAAGTGGTGGGTGGTGATGGCCTGTGATGAACATGAACTCAGAATAGATGATCTGGTGGACCCTACTGACCTTAAATTTTCTGTTTATGATGTAATTTTAAAAATTGCATTTATTATAACATTATTATTAAAATTGTGGATTTTTTTTATATCCACAGCATGTGTTGTATATAGTATCCAGTAAATTCAAAGATGTCATTCGTCATTTAGGGACCAACTTGAGAGACTTCAGTGACATAAAGGAAGTTTGTTCAGTAATAAAGAAATTAAGCTATGCAGAATCATAGAATTGTAGGAGTGGAAGGGACACAGATATTTGTCTTACCTCAGTTAAAAGATAAGTGAGCAAAATGTGACTGTTTCTGGTTAAAAAAAAGTCTATTTAGTTAGAATGACTGAGAATTATAGGTCATCATTTTGAACTGTGTATAAATACATTGCCTTCACTTTGTTTAACTTTCTATCCACAAATCAGAAAGACAGCCCATTCTAAAGACAAACTGCAGGTTTTGATTTGACAAACACCTACATGACAACCCCCTGACAGAAATACAAATATTCAGTAATATGTACCACACACAGAGTTTGCAAATGAAATGTGTTTAGCAAGTTTGCATTTTGTATGTTGAGCATCAGAATTTCTTTTGTAAATCACAGTATCAGTTTCAGCCAAGTAAGAAAGAAATCACTTCTTTTACTGACAGTACAGGAGTATCCTTGATGGTGAAACTGGGATACGAACTTGGACATGCTGGATGTTTTCACAGATCTATTCAGAGCCACACAATGAAAAATTGTTATGAGAGAGTAGTAAGACCCTGTAAATCTCAGTCATCCATCACCATTGATTCACTGACTCTCAAATGCTCCAGACCCACACTATCTAGATATTCACAAGTGGTGGATCAGAGGTTGCATGGTCCCTGAGTCTGTCCCACTGATGGGCCTCCCCTGCCAGGAGGCCAGAGCTGGGAGGAAGGGGCGTGGGGATCAGAGACCAGCTGCAGCCTGGCATTGTTGGGCCTCGGGGGTGGCAGGGCTGACTGGTCCATGCAGTGTGGCCCAAGAGGCTTCTCTGGAAGCTGTACTGTGTGCGAAAATAAGCCCTGCCAAGCTGCCACTGGCTCAAGGGCAGGAGGGAGCTCACAGCCTGGCCTCTGGGCTGCCCCACCCTGACCCCAGGGGCGGAGCAGCTGTCCCAGAAGCAGGTCAGGAGCTCAGAGCCCAGCTTCTGGGCTGGCCTGCCCTGCTGCCCTCCACAGTATCAGGCTTCTGGCAAGGCAGAGGGGTCCCCACATTGTGATGGGCCCCTGTGCAGTAATCTGCCCCTAGATATGCAAGGGGATTAAATCTGAGCAGAAGATGGTGAATGCAACTCCCCTCTTGAGAGATGTCAGTCTGTTTATGGAACCAAATTCCCCGTCACATGGAGAATAACCTGAGTCTCCATATACAGAGAGGATGCATGTTCTTCCTGACATGTGGAAACCAAAAAAAGCCAATGCCCCTGCTACTGATAGATAACCAGCACTTCTTTCAGAAGCAGTAGTTCATTTTGGTGCTCAAAAAGGTCACTGGATGCAAATATTCACACCAAGTACAACTTGCCTAACATCACCTTTGAGATCAAGATTATCCAAAAGTATGTGGCCTTCAACAATGTTTCAGCTTTGGCACTCTCTTGAGTCTGTATTAATGTGGACAGAATGGGGTATGGGGCTAGTGCTCTTAGCACTTGCCAGTTCTCCTAGTCATGAGCAGATCAGAATCATTTACACTGATACCCCCTAAAATCTGTCTTCAGAAACACTATTGGCAAAGTGCTGTTGATCTCCTGATGTGACTTAACAGCTATGAGTAAGAGTCGTTTCATTAACCTAGCTACGCTCATTTCTGATGGATTGATCCCAGAGTAGCAGCATGATAGACAGCTTTTCCTTGTCCTTGAGACCTCTTATTTACAGTGTCCCACAGGGATTTAATTCTCATCAAGTGCAGGTCCCAGGAAAGCTGACTTAAGTTCTATATTAGTGAAGCTGGGAAGAATGGTTATTTTACCTCTATGTTTGGTACTGGTGCAACCTCTGCTGCAGTACCGTGTACAGTCCTAGTGCCCAAGGCTCAAGCGCTGATAAACTGGAGAGGGTTCAGAAAAGTGCCCCGAGAATGATGGATTAAAACCATACCTTATAATGATCGACTCAATGGAACTCGATCTGTTTATCATAACAAAAAGGTTAATGGTTACAGTATGTAAGTATCTACATAAGGAACGGCTATTTGATAATGGGCATTCCAGTCTGTTACAGATATCACATGATCTAATGGCTGGAAATTAAAACTAGACAAATTCAGATTGGAAATAAGGTATAATTTTTAACAGTTAGTCACTGAAGCAATCTACCAGTGGTCACAGTGGATTCTAGATCATTGACAGTTCTTAAGTCAAGAGTGGATGTTTTCCTTGAAGTACGCTCTGGGAATTATTTAGGGAATTTCTATCACCTGTGTTATACATGAGGTCGCTGTATGATCACAATGGTCTCTTCTGGCCTTGAAATATATGAATCTGGCGGGGGGGAGAAGTAGTAGTGCTGACTTTAAGGTTTATAGAATGCCTGAGCTTCATAATCAAGGATGATGTACTGACTTGGGATTCTACTGGACCCTTGACCATCAAGTAGCAGCTGTAGGGAGATAGTGGAAGATGTTTGTAATGGAGAGCCTTGTGGTTCCCATGGCACCCCCCCAGGAGCGACTTGACCATGAACCATTACTGGGCTCTGTGCCTAGAGAACCAGCTGGGGTTCATTTTCAAGTGCTGCTGTTTTGCTTTGCCTGGATGTTTTGCTATGCTAAGTGTTTCCATGGAGTCGGCTTGGTAATGAGCCTGAGTATGTGAGGGATGGGCAGGTCTGATCACCCTGCCTCTCCAGAAGCATAGCCCCTGATGAGCAGCAGGCTTCATCACAGGACCAAGGTGCCACAGAAACCTCCTCAGAGTCATCTGCAGTCATCCAGGGGTCCCCGACTGCAGAAGGGCCATAGGCTTCTCATCACTGTATTCTTTTGCTTGGTCAGGGTTGCTCATCCTGGCAGTCAGTAAATACTTTAAATGGTCTCTAACTGTGTCTGATGAATCCAAAAGTAAATCTCCCCTTTGGGGAAACAGCAGCTATAGTTAGAAATGTCTGTCAGAGAGTAGATTTCACCCCTTTTGTTTGATGTAAACCTGGCTACAGTGGTCCAGGCTTTGATTGCTTCTAGGATGGACTACTGCAGTGTGCGTGGGTGCTTTGACTGCATTTGACCGTGAATGTCACATGACAGCTGCGAGTGGTCCAACATACAGCAGTCTGCCTAGTAGAATGCTTATAGACCAATGAGTACAAGTCACAGTTGTCTGAAGTTTACACTGGCTCTATTTCCAATGTGTCTGCTTCAGAGTCCTGGTGCCAGTCATTCATGCTTTCAACAGGATGGAGCAAAGCTGTTTTCAGAATGCTTCTCATTTTGTGAACCACCACAACAGCTGTCAGTGATGGGGATATTGTAACTGATAGAGCCCAGAATAAAACAGCCAGAGCTGTTCATTCTCAGTGGCTGGCCCTCTGCTGTGGAGTTCCTCCCGCTGAAGACCTGAATCTTAACTCCAGGGCAAAGCACAAGATGCATCTCTTTGTATGTCTTGCACCAGTGACAATGACTGGAGAACAACCAACAGCATCCTTCCTAGAGACACATCTCACTGAAGGAAGCAAAGGAAAGTTTTGGATAGTTGCTTTAAAACTTGTGTATGTAATGCTTAAATTCTACACTAATAGGAGTATTACACATCTCTAAGATAGAAGATCCTTTTGTTTTCATAAAGTGTTACAGAAAATAGATTAGAAAAAGTGTGTAATTCATGTATATTGGGATGAGGGAGGTTTTGGGGATTGTGTGAGGTTTACAGGTTAGCGAGTGTCAGAGCCATTGCTCTGCAGAAGGACATCCAGCTCCCTGTTGAGTGAACAAGCAAACCACAATGCTTCTTGGTCCTGTTCCTAACACTCAATATCACAGTGAAAGGAGCCCCTTTGGAACTGACTGAACCTCTCCTCCTCTATCTTGCTGTTCTCCTTCATACAATTGTTTATCCAAATGTTCCAGGGCTCATGCAGGATTGAGGAAGCAGTTTATGCAGACTGGATTAAACACTTGGGGGAGGATTTAGAAAGACTCTGCCCATGTTCCTTCCCCAGCCCAGTTGGGAGGAGTGAAGGTAAAGACTGCTGCTTGCCCTGCTGCTGAAGGAGATAGCAGATCCTCACCTGTACTTTCCCCTGACTCCCTTTAGTCTTTGGTACAGAGCTTGCTCTTGAAACAGCCTCTCAAACAGACAAGCAGGCTGGGGAGTAGCACAAAAATATGTGCACCATCCACACTTGACAGCCAGGAAAATTTGCCTAGTTTTCTTCAATCCGCTTCAAAACCTCCCCAGACTAGGTACTTTGATCTCTACTACTGATTGCAAAACTCATTCTCAACCAATTTTCCTCCTCCCCAGTGGCCCAGTTGTATATTCTAGGAATCAGTCTTCTCTCTCTTGAGGAGAAGGAGTGCTTATAGGATCACAATTCATAATGATTTGGACACACTGGTGAAATGGTCAGAGAAATAGAATGAAATTCAATAAAGATAAGTGCAGAGTACTCCCTTAGGGTTGAAAAACCCATGGCACACATACAAAATAGACAATCGCTGACTAGGAAGGAGTACTGCAGAAAGGGATCTGGGTGTAATAGTTGATTACAAGCTAAGTATGAGTCAGTACTGTAATGCTGTTGCAAAAAAAGCAAATGCCATTCTAAGGTGTATAAATAGGACTATGTAAGACACAAGAAGTGATTCTTCCACTCTACTCTGCACTGATTAGGCCTCAACTTGAGCACTGTGTCCAGTTTTGGGCACCTCATTTCAAAAAGATGTGGACAAACTGGAGAAAGTCCAGAGAAGGGCAACAAAAATTATTAGAGGTCTGGAACATTTGACCTATGAGGGAAGATTGAAAGAGCTGGGTTTGTTTAGTCTGGAAAAAAGACAGCTGAGAGGGGAAGTGATAGCAGTTTTCAAATACCTAAGAGGTTGTTATGAGGAAGAAGGAGAAAATTTTTTCTCTTTGATCACAGAAGACAGGACAAAATGTAATGGGCTTAGATTACAGCAAAGGAGGTTTAGCCTAGACATTAGGAAAAAATTCCTAAGTGTCAGGGTGATTAAACATTGGAATAAGTTGCCTTGGCCTGTTGTGGAATCTTCTAAATTGGAGGTTTTTAAGACCAGGTTAGACAAACACTTGTGAGGGTTGGTTTAATAGGGTAACTTGGTCCTGCCATGAGTGCAGGGAATTGAACCTGTCATGGTCCCTTTCAGTTTCTGTGATTCTATGAGAGGAGCAGCCTTCAGGTATGAATCTGTGCTTGTTGCCTTCCTCAATGTGATGTCAAGAAAGAGGCAGATCTACCTGGTACCCAAACAATAATTGTTTTTATCCCTGTGTACAACTTAGTGATGGTTTCTTCTCCTTCCAGCTCCACAGATGGAAACTGCTTTTGTTGTTGTTATTGTAAATTATTCCCTCATGTGGACGGGGTGCTTCAGCTCTTTTTCTTATCCTAATAGTGATATTTGCCTAACTAGTTTATTGGTTGCCTACAGACAGTCATTTGGAAGCATTAATAATTTCTGCTTGGTACTGTATGGAGGGAAAAGGATTTTACTGATGATAACATCTGTCACCACTAAATTATAGGCTTTAAAATTGTTTGACGTGCCTTAAAAATGTTAAATTTTCCCCTTCTCTAGATAATGCAAGTACATACGGCTTTTGACTGAAAATTACAGTGATTCTAACATACAGGCTTGCTGGTTCATTAATGATAGCTGAACATGCAAGATTCATAAGAAGCCACCATAATTTTGTAATTCCACAATGTCATTTATCTATTATGTAAGTCTGTTCTACAAGTGCCTTAATTTCAGTGTATTGTGTATCTCAAACAAATGTTTAAATCTAGAACATGCATGACTGCATGGCATTTAAGAATTAGGAAGACTTTTGGAATTTAACTTTAGTAATGGCTTTCTGCTATCATCTTTTAATCTAAAATCCAATCTTTTTGATAAAACGCACTTATGACAGTACATGTTAAAGTAGAATAACCGCATCTAAGTGAGAAGGGTATTAATGGCTCAGTGAGTCAATGCCAGAAAGCACTGATTGTGTTTGTGAGCTCAGTATTAACCTCACCATGAAAAGTACATATTATGAATGCTTCTGTTCTTGACGGTTTAAATAATTTGCAGAAGACAACACCAGGATGCCACTTAGCAACTCAAACTGCTCCTTGGGGGAGCTAATGGAGCTGCTGAAATTCCAAGGGTAATTTTTGCAAAAGGATCAGAATATTATAAGGCAGTTATAAACTGAACTGTGTGTTCTGTGTGTGTAAAAGTTAAAACAGTAAACTTGCATTATATATGTTGTTTAATGTCATGAAAACAGAACACAGAACAGCCTTGAGAGATCACCTTTTGGGCAGTTTTATTTGTAGATTAAACTAATACGTTTCATTGCATGTCCTGGGGGTGGGGTGGGAGAATTGCTGCATTACCTAATGACCCAATATGCAAGCAGTGTATCAGAAGGCGGTATAAAGCTGTGGGTACGCTGGAGTGGGGTTTGCAGCATCTTGCACCTCTTTTCCTTGTATTGTTTCTGCCAAAAAGTGTCCAGAAACAGGTTTGCACTAGTATTAGTGAATTTGTCCATGGGCTTAAGCCCATAGGCTTGCTTTGCCTTTGTTGTATTCACTGCTTTGCGTTACGCAGGATTCAGCGGTACTGCAAGGAACGTATGGGCCTGGCTCCTGTAAGACATTAACTTCAGTGAGTTAGCACAAGGCTTGAGGCCTATGAACTTTGAACTTTATAATATAAGCTACATTGTATAGATAGGTTCCAGAGAAGTAGCTGTGTTAGTCTATTTCAGCAAAACCCAAAAAGGAGTCCTGTGGCACTTTTAAAGACTAAAAAGTTTATTTCTCGCATGAGCTTTGTGGGCATAATCCCACTTGTCAAATGCATCTGACAAGTACGATTGTGCCCATCAAACTGTGCCCAGACTTGTGATTTGTTTTGTAGTATAGACAGTGCTTTCCCCCTATTTCTTCCCTACTTGGGTACCTTTTCCCCCAAAGAAGGATGAGCCCAGGCCTCAAATCTCATGGTTCAAAAACTGTGTTTCCTACCCTGACTCTGTTTCCGTGAGCAATGAACGTCAGTGCTGCCTGTACTCCCCGGCTCAGGCTTGTATTTCTGCAAACTGTGGTGTCTGTTCCCACAGAATTTTTGAGTGTTGGGAATTGAGACTCAGAAAACAGTTAATAGAGAAGGTGATGAAGTTCCAGTCCGACTGAGGCTCAGGACTGCTCCCCAACACCTCAGTTTCACCAAGCAGGCAGCACCCCTGAGTGTGAACTGAGGAATGGAGGCTGAGGCTGTTAAGTCTGAAAGCAGAGTCTTCATGCTAGAGCCTAGTTCACTCTCAGAGACCCAGGTGCAAGCTGTCTTTGTCTAAGACTGACCAGAAGAGAGAGGATTCCTCCCTGAGCCAGTCAACGTCGGGAGAACTGGTATGTACAGGTGCTAAGACTTAGGTCCAAAGGAATCTTCTCAACAGAAGAAGGAGGCACACAAGGGTGAGGGTCCAAGAGTTCTGGTATCCATTCCAATGGTGAAGGTGTGGGATAAACAGCTCCTGTTACCCCTGTCCACTTCTAGAGCCAATGTAGAACTGGTAGTGACATAGCCCTGAAAGGAGCTGATGCCACAGTGGCCAGGGCAGCTCTGCCAATGAAGTCTCCTTGTCTCTTCTGGGTGGTCAGAGACTTGTGTCTCCCTGGAAAATATCTTTGCTTTTCCTTATCCACAATCACCCTTCTCATTAGGACCATCTTTATCCTGGGACAGGTGAATGCCAGAGGATGAAGCTATCCTGGTAATGCAGATTGGTTCTCTCAGTCCCCATGCAAGTTTTGTGCTACAACCACCAGCAGTCTGGGTTCTGCCAGAGATAGGGGGTTCACCTTTCTCTTCAGATGAATCTGAGGTCCCACAGGAGCCTGTGCAGCATAAGACAGTGATAGTGTGAACAGTATCCCCAGAAGACTGGGGTTCAGGTTTGCAACCAAAAATGATAGGCCAGGCACAAGTAGTATGCTGTTCCATGGGGTTCTCCTCTGCCAGTTGACATCCTACTGGCAGTACTGGGGATCATGGGAGCCCTACCCTAGACACCCAGGATTGGTTCAGAAGTCCTATTTGCCATTGTCCTGGCACCCATGGCCAGCCATATTGGAATATTTTGAAGGGGAAGATGAGTCAAATCCACTGACTCTGGAATGATCTCTGGCTTCACTGGATGAGGCATTTACTCCATCTTCTCCATGTCCTCCAGATGATATTAAATATATCAAGAGCTCAAGCACAAGGTGACTGCAGAGGTATTGAATCAGCTTGAGGAAGTCGAGAGACTGTTTACGAGACAGTCTGCAGCACTTCCAGCCCCAGGCAAGTGGCTCTTTTCATTAGGGAGGAAATTGATGTGGTAAAGATGACTTGGCACGTCTCTGCTTGTTGGGTGAAGATGGCCAGGAAGTGCTACTTTTGTGGTATCTGAAGGAGAAAAGGGGGACAGTTTTTATTCACTCTTCCACTACCTTGCCCTTTGGTGAAACTGGTGACTACAAAGCAATCCAGCCAACAACACCAAAGATTGCTTCCTCTGACCAGGGTCACAAACAGTTCAACCATCTAGGGAGAAGGATCTTCTCGTCCACCTCCCTGCGGCTCAGGATCTCAAATTATCTGCCCATTTTGGACAAATTTAGTTTTACTAATTATAAGTTTTTGGCATTTGAGGATAAGTTCCCTAAGACCCACTTCCAGGCCTTAATGGATGACAAAATATTGGCGATGAAACCTCCCCTGCAAACTGCAGCAGACACAGCAGATGCTGCATCTAAAAGTATATCTATGGTCTTTGTTTTCAGGAGAGATTTGTGATTGTAATCCATATAGATTTCTGTAGAAAAGGGCAGAATACCCATCAAGATCCGCCCTTTGATGCTATCAGCCTGTTCCATTAAAAGATGCTAAGTCTCTCCATCCCTTCAAAGATTCAAGAACATTGTTTGGCTAGCTGGGTGTTTATTCCATTGCTACATCATATTCTAACCTCCAACCAAAGAGACTCTATTAACAGAACTGTCAAGACCTGCATTCCTTTATTAATTCTCCATCATTCTCCTCTGCTGATATTCAGAAGCTGCTTTACCCAATTTAGCCAAAAACTAATAGCCCTCACTAGAGTCAAATGAATATTAAAGATTATTCCTGGCCGCTATCTGAGCAAGCTTTTGGTACCTCCCACTACCTTTTATGCTCTTATTTTGGAGCATAAGGAGAGCTACAGTCCATGTGCGGGCCAATGGGCACTGCTTACAGAAAATTCCAGACTGAGGTGCATGAAGTGCATGTATATCCTAAATATGGAATACAAATGAGGCCATACATCTGAATGCACTGTGAATTACAGGTAAGTAACCTCAACGCCAAAGAAGTCAATCTCAGAAATGGGAGCAGATGGTGTTTAATGAGAAGTAGCACTGGAAGGTTCATGTCAGAATGTGTGTTAAGTAAAAAATATGAAGGATGAAGTGGAAATTTACTGGCGAATGAGAAGAGAGAGACTGCTCCTAGAACTGAGTGTTCTGCAAGGAAAGAGAAGAGAAGACAAAGGAAGTAGTTAACAGGGAGATTTAGGCGGAAGCATCAGCAAAAACAAGATTTGAGACTGAAGTTAACATGATCAGAGCAGTGGAACACAAAAGAAGTGGCTAGCACCTCCACTTAATACGCAGAAGGTCCTGGGTTCAAGCCCCAGGGGGTTGGACTCGATGATCTCACGAGGTCCCTTCTAACCCTATGATTCTATTCTATCGGTTACAGTCAATCTACCATGTATTGAAATATAATCTCACCCTAATTATTCTGTTACTTATTTTTTTAAAAATGTGCATGTTCAGTCTTTAAAAACAGATGAAGTTTTGGATGCAAAAAAAAGCCAGAGAAGCTACATTTATGTATGTCAGATTTTAATAGGATGTTTTCATCTCATTTATCCTCTGTCACGGGGTTGGCTGGCTCTCTAATGTGAGTTGGCCTACCTTTATCTGTGACTAAACTGCTGTCTGTCTGTTATGGTGAGGTCTGGAATCAGGTGATATCTTGAAGATGACCTAGTCCTCATAACCACAAACAAGGAAGTCAGTTGAACTGTAAGAAGCAGATAGGCTTCTGTAGGAACTGTAGTCCTAGGTAGGTCTTCAATGTGGTTGAGATTTCATGCAGACTTCTTGTATTCTCTCAAGTTAGACTTCTACCATGGGAATTCTTAATGTAAATTTCTGTACACAGCATAAGATGTATGAGTGGCAAATTGTAATAATTTAAATTTAATTCTGCTAAGAGGGCACTAGAGGTCTCGACATCCCACGTTTCTGAGAAGACAAATGTTACCCTCTGTGTTTTCATACTATGTTTTCCATGACTCTCATATTCCTAAGGGAATTCCTCCATTTTGACTTCCATGTAGCGTTTCTTAGTAAAGACAAAGCACAGGGGTATGTAGGACATAATCATATCAAGAGAGTATCATGGAAGCCTTCTGTGAGCAGAAACAAAGTGAATTTTGTTAGGCATCATAATATGTAAGTAATACACGTGAGAATAGCCATGATAAATATTCTTGAGGTAACAGAAGAGTGAGTTAGGATTCAGAAATACAATAATCAATACGTTTTTGTCTGAAGGGGGTCATCATTTTTTCCCCAGTGGAATTTGATTCTTGGTCTACATATATACTATAACAGCAGGAATTCTTACAGAAATGATGTACTATAATATAATTGCCTTAAGACATAATAAATGTGGAATATTATGCTGCATGACACATACAGCATCATCAACATGCAGAAAAACTGTAGGTTGTTAAGAAAAGAAACTTCCTACATAGAGTCTGTTGTTCATTTTCTGTGGTTTAATCAGTGTTGTTGACTGGTTAAATGTGTAAAAGTACAATTAATTACTATGTAGAATGGAATTCATCTTCTGAATGAGGTGAGGCATTATGGATTTACTGACTAATTCATGTCCCTTACACTTGCATGATATAAAGCACATTTAAGCCGATTACTAGTCTCTTATGGAGTGCATCAGTTGGAATCTGTTTGTTTTTCAGTGTACACGTTTTGTATGCTTTGGGTTGGTCCAGCATATAGCACTAATTAATGAGCCATTTACTGAAAGTCCAGTAAATGTATCTTACAGCATTTCATAAAAATCTTCTGAGTAACAGGAAAGAAAAGACAAATAGCGTAGAAGCATTGAGCAAGATACAGCCGAGTTACTAAAAAAATAGAAAAATGTGATGCAGTAGGCAGGTAATATAGTAATATTTACCAAAAAAAAAAAAAAAGGAAAGATGGCAGAAGTTAGGATAACCTAACATGGAAAGAAGGCACATTAGACAAATCTTAACCAAGAGGATTATTAAAGATTTAGTAAAATCTCTTTGTTTCCTCTCTCTTATTAATAGAGCAAGGGTTCGCTTGAAATTAATGGCCAGTAAAATTAGAACAATAGTCAGTACATTTAGAATAAATCAAAGGAAATATTTAGTTGTACAGCCCACAGAATTCTAGTAATTCCCAGACTCATACTGTAGCTAGATTATTTTAATGGCTAGATAATGTCACAGTCAACATAGTTTATATATAATATAATTCAGGTGAGATTATTCCACACTTACTCTAGTTGAGCAATAATTGCGAAATGGTACTGCTGAAATCATTAGGACAGCTCATGCAGTGTAAGACACCATTCAGAGAAAAGATGGGAGAAACTGGTACAGTAAGATTAGGGAAACCAAATCTCATGCTACAGGTGGCATGATGATCTCAGTGTTTGAGAAAAGATATTTGGTGCCATGTATATTGCACACACACGGTTCTTTGCCTTCCAAGGTATTGTTTGTTTTGTTTTGTTTTTTTCATTCTCTAGATCATAAAGTATGGGCTACTACTGCAGTTTACAGTGCGGTAAAGTAAAGGCCTTACTATTACAGAAAATCCAGGGTCCTGATTGTTTATTTTAAGGTGCCTTATAAACATTTCAGTGTCATACATTGTTTCACTGCTATAAGTCTTCTCTCAGTAAATGAATATGCGTTATATAAATGAAGATGTCCTATTTTACTGACTCGTCATATTGATTCCCATCCAGATGCTGTACTTCTGGTGGTAATATTATAGATTCAGTACCTAAACCAATATGAACAAAAAAAGGTAAAGTTACAGATGAATTGTATGGACACTGTACTGTTATAAGGAAGAACAGATGTGTTCTGCTATATTCTATTCTATTCTTAAACAAAACAAAACAAAACAAAAAACACCAAACATGTTTAGTAGCAGATTTTAGTGTTTCTCATTTGGTTTCAAAATTAGCATTTGCCAGATGTAGTACTTACTATGAAACTGTCTGCTTCCTTGCTTGTCAGCATTTAATTTTTGTTGTTTTATTTATTACCAGATCTGTTTTTATAACAAATCTTATAAACAATGGTTTAAAACAACTTGAATAGAGATAATCTGATTATACAAACAATTATAAATAGACCTAGTAATGTTCCTGAAGCTTTATTGATAAAACCCATCAGTTCTTCAATGTTTTGGTAACACTGACACATTTTAGTTGATGCTTTTTTACTTTTCTGTTTTCTCAGTTGATTGTGTCAGTTAAAATCTTTCATTATCTCATGTTTATGTCCAAATTTCTGTTATTCTTGCACTGAATATGTAACCTGTTTGTTAGTTCCAGAGGTGCGGCCGTGTTAGCAGGTTTCAGCAAAACAAACAAGGAATCCTGTGGCACTTTTAACGACTAACAAATTTATTTATCACATCAGCTTTTGTGGGTAAAATCCCACTTCATAAGATGCATGAAATGGAAACTGTATTACTTTAGGTGTATATATACATGCAGAGAAGGATAAGTCACAAGGTCAATTCAGACAGTTCCTGGGGCAGTCTGTTAGTCTATTCAGCAAAAACCAAACAGTGTGGCTTTTAAAAACAAAAGATGAGAAGGTGAGAATGTTAAAGGAGGAGAAATTACCCTTGGTAGTGAATTAGGCATTGTAAATTCCTTTTCAGACCTAATTTGATTGTGTCAAACTTGCATATGAATTCCAGCTCTTCAGTTACACATTGAAGGTTAAGTGACTTGTTCAAAGCTGCAGACTGAGACATCAGCAGCAGAACTGGATTAGAATTCAGTCCTTGGTCTCAGCTTTGCGTTCAAATCACAAGCCTCTCAGGGACAGAATGCAAATTATGTGCAGTCAGGCCTTCCTGAACATAAGGGATAATTGGCTTGAATACTATGAACTGGCAGAGAAGTAAAACTTCCGAGCTTAATTAGATGTAACAAAGAAATCATAAACATGAGTGTATTTTATCCAAGGCAACCATGAAAAACAGGCAGCTGATGTGAAAGATGTATTGATTAAAGTAATTAACCACAAAGCCAATGCAATATCCACCCTTTCTCATAAATTTGAGTGATTATTTACGAAATGAGTTAAAATGTGGATTCAAAAGTCACACTGTTTAATGTATGCAGCACAAAATTATTTAACAAAGTCATCTGTCAACACATATGTTTTATGCAAGAATTCAACACAAGTCATTTTATCTTAAGCCTTGAGGGGTTTTTTTTCATGCTAGTTACAACTGTTCTACTGAATTGTAAATTCACAATGTCATTAAAAATTACATAGATATGGATTAAAGTCTAAACTGATCAAAATGAGGTCAGTAAAATGTTACATAAATATGAAAGTTGATGTACTAATGGCTTTCTTGTAGGCTTGTTCATACACAGAGTAAATGTGTTAATAAATCCTCCCCTATATATTTGTTATATGAAAGTATTTGTAAAGATTTGGAAGATTTATTTATACAGCTTAAGAAAACAAGACCTAACTTAGGTTATATAACAGGAGCATATAAAGTAATTTAAGTTCTCTGACTGAGAAGTTAGTGACTGAGTTTATTACCAGAAATATTCAAGCATTTTCTGCTTAATCAAGTATGGATCTTGTGATATGTACATTTTTCTGTCATTCACTGCAAGGTAGTTTTTATCAAAGAAAATATTTCTCTTGCATTTGTATCCTCAATACTTGTTTGGGAATGATCTCTTTCATGTCTTCCTAATAATCTTCAAACAGCACTTTATATTGCACTAATGACTTTGATGTATACAAGGAATAGCTTCTGAGGTTTCAGAAAAAAATTACTTTGTCTTTTTAAGATCCAAAGAGGCAGCTGTGTTAGTCTAGTTCAGCAAAAGAAGCAAGGAGCCCTGTGGCACTTAAGGCTAACAGATTCATTTAAGCGCATTTGATAAATAAACCTGTTAGTCTTTAAGTGCCACAGGACTCCTTGCTTCTTTTGTCTTTTTAATAACTTGCAAGGTCACAATTTCTGAATTCATGTATATAAGGCAGACTGTAAAAGATGTAGACTTAAAGCAACCATAAAATGTTTCCTTCATTCAGCCATATCTTTTATAATATATTCATTTTAAAAGGTACTTGGATTTCTAGTTACCTGCTACAGAGCTGTTTTCTGACTATGTTTAACTCTCTCTCAATACTATGCAGTACTACTCATTATACTTAAGTCATGAGTGATAAATGCTGCAGTAATCTCAGACCTCTTTACAAGTGGATAAGCATCAATATACCCATTCTACAGATTAGAAAACCAAGATACAGAGAGAGTTAAGTAATGTGCACCCATTTTCATATCACATTCGTGGTAGGCCTTGGTCATTTTGCCATGTTCTGGACTTCTGCTGATATCATTAAGAAGAAGCTTAAGACTTTATATGACAATCTAGACCTCCTAGATCTAAATCAGGTGTTTTACTAAATATTTTTAAATACTGAAGAGTCAAATTGTGGGGCTAACGTTTGGCTTTGTTTTTATTTTACTGAGGCTAGTTTTCCTACTCCTAAAAGGAAGGAAACAGCCTAGATTCATTGGTAATGTCATTGCTGTCAGGAGGTCTTGTGGGATCATAGCTTCCAGAAATTAGTAGTTGGGTCTTGTAACTACCAAGGGTTTTGTTGTTGTTTGGTCCCCCACGGTTGTTACTTCCTCTGCTGGAGCAGATTAACTAGAATACAACTATTAAGGTTATGTGCAACAGGAGCAGATGCTGAAAAATTAGTATTCATGTTGCACACATTGAGGTTTGCTGTACAGCTTATATATCTATAGATAGATAGATATATAAAAAAAAATCCCCTCTCACCCCTATGGGTGGTATGTGTCTTCCTCAACCTCGGGTCCTCTACCAGAGGCCTGGGAGTTTGAGGGTTCTGCACAGTATCTTAGCTGTTCCTAGCACTGCACTCTTCTGGACAGAGAGCTCCGATGTTGTTCCTGGGATCTGTTGGAGCCACTCTCCCAGCTTAGGAGTCACAGCCCCGAGTGCTCCTACCACCACTGGGACCACTTTGGCCTTTTACTTTCCACATCCGCTCTAGTTCATCTTTCAGGCCCCGGTACTTCTCCAGCTTCTCATACTCCTTCTTCCTGATGTTGCTGTCACTTGGCACTGCCACATCTATCACCACCGCAGTCTTCTGGTCCTTGTCTATTACCACGATGTCTGGTTGATTGGCCAGTACCTGCCTGTCCGTCTGGATCTGGAAGTCCCACAGGATCTTAGCCCTGTTATTCTCCATGACCTTCTGTGGGATCTCCCATCTGGTCCTGGGAGGGTCTAGCCCATACACTGTGCAGATGTTCCTGTACACAATGCCAGCTACTTGGTTGTGCCGTTCAGTGTATTCTGTTCCTGCCTGCATCTTACATCCTGCCACTATGTGTTGGACTGTCTCTGAGGCCTCTCTGCACAGTCTGCACCTTGGGTCCTGTCTAGTGTGATAGACCCCTGCTTCAATGGATCTGGTGCTCAGTTCCTGTTCTTGTGCTGCTATGATCAGGGCCTCAGTGCTGTCTTTTAGTCCAGCCTTTTCCAGCCACTGGTAGGATTTCCCAATGTCAGCCACCTCAGCTATCTGTCGATGGTACATCCCATGCAGGGTCTTGTCTTGCCATGGCACTTCTTCTGCTTGATCTTCCTCCCATGTCTGCTGCTGCTGCCTCAGGCATTCTCTCAGCAGCTCATCTTTGGGTGCCATCTTACTGATGTACTCCTGGATGCTCTGGGTTTCATGCAGGACAGTGGCTTTGACACTCACCAAACCCCGCCTGCCGTCTTTCCGGCTGGTGTACGGTCTCTGGGTGTTGGACTTGGGGTGGAAACCTCCGTGAGGAGCTTCCGGGTCTTCACATTGGCAGCCTCCATGTCCTCCTTTGGCCAGCTCACTATACCGGCCGGGTATCTGATGACTGGCAGGGCGTACCTGTTGATGGCGTGGATCTTGTTCTTCCCATTGAGCTGGTTCTTCAGGACCTGTCTTATCCTTTGGTGGTACTTGGATGTTGCTGTCTTCCTTGCCTCCTCATCGTGGTTCCCATGTGACTGTGGGATGCCAAGGTACTTGTAGCTGGTCTGTATGTCTGCTGTGTGGCCTGCTGGTAGTTCCACCCCATCAGTCTTGACTACCTTCCCTCTCTTTACTACCATCCGGCCACACTTCTCCAGTCCGAATGACATCCCAATATCCTCACTGTAGATCCGTGTCAGGTGGATTAGCGAGTTGATGTCTCGTTCATTCTTAGCATACAGCTTGATGTCATCCATGTAGAGGAGGTGGCTAATGGTAGTTCCACTCTTGAACTTGTATCCATATCCAGTCCTTGTGAATAGCTGGCTGAGGGGGTTCATGCCAATGCCGAACAGCAGCGGGGACAGCGCATCACCTTGGTATATGCCACACTTGATGGCCACTTGTGCAAGCTGTCTTGAGTTGACTTCCAGCATTGTCTTCCACAGTCCCATTGAGTTCTTGAGGAAGGTCCTTAGTGTCCTGTTGACTTTGTATAGCGCCAGACATTCACAGATCCTTGTGTGCAGCATTGAGTCATAGGCTTTGTTGTAGTCAATCCAGGCTGTGCTCAGATTGGTCTGTCTAGACTTTGAGTCTTGGGCGACTGCTCTATCTATGAGCAACTGGTGTTGTTCCCAATGCCCTTCTGAGCTGTGCTCAGGTACTGGCCCATGTGGTCCTGTAGCTTGGCGGCTATGATGCCTGATAGGACTTTCCATGTTGTGGAGAGGCAGGTTATTGGCCAGTAGTTGGATGGTGTTGTTCCCTTGTGGGGGTCTTTCATGATCAGCACTGTCCTTCCTTGTGTTAGCCAGTCTGGGTGGGAGCCTGCTGCTAGCAGCTGGTTCATCTGTGCTGCTAGGCGTTCATGCACTGCTGTTAGTTTCTTTAGCCAGTAGGTGTGGATCATGTCCGGGCCAGGTGCTGTCCAGCTTTTCATGTTCTTGACCCGCTGTTGGATGTCTGCTACTGTGATGGTGACTGGTTCCTGTTCTGGGAGATTGCTGTGGTCTGTGTTCTCAGGTCCTGCAGCCACTTTGCACTGGTGTTATGAGTCTTCTCTTTCTCCCATATGTTCTTCCAGTACTGTTCAGTTTCTGCTGTTGGTGGCTCTGCTGTTATTGTGTTGTTGCACTGCAGTTGGGAGTACACCTTGTATGGTTCTTTGGAGAACAGGGCATTTATCTTTTTGGCCTCTGCTTCTCTAGTATATCTCCTTAGCCTGGTAGCCAGTGCTGTGAGCCTTTGTTTAGCAGTCTCTAGGGCTTCAGATGGAGTCAGGCCCTTGTATTTTTTCAGTAGCCAAGTCTTATCCTTAATCTGTAGTTCCACCAGCTGACTAACTTCTCTCCAGGTTGCCTTGATCTTATCCTCCAACCTCATTTTCCAGGGGGGGTATGTACTGCTGTTCTTTTTGATCGTGTAGCCAAGCATCTCCAGGATTACAGAGGCTGCAGCGTATACCAGTTCATTGGTTTGAGTTATGGTAGTAGTAGGAATTGTCATTAGGGCTCTATTGGCATCTTCTAGCATACTATCTGATGGTACTTCTCCAATGAGCCTTGGTAATCAGTCTTGACGGTTGACTGTAGCTAGTTTATCCATGATCTTATGCCTCATATCAGCTGCTGTGCTCTGTAGTGGAGGGGGTGGCAGTGAAGTTCCACCTTCAGGTGTTGGCTGTACATCGAGTCGTTCTTCTGGGTGGTCTTCTTGAGTCCGGGATGTAATGTGGAGTTGGTCTATCTCCAGTTGTGAGAGCAGCTAGCTCTTTACTATGTTGAAGCATTGGGTAACTAGCTGTTTCTCAGTTAGTGTGGATGTAGGTCTTTTGTTCCTCCGTAGTGCCCTCATACATTTCATATATCCCCTCTCATTAGGTCTACTGTTGTAGTAGCATTCCATCAATTCCAGGTTCTTTTGTCTTATCCATGCATGGTTTGTTCCAGTAGCCCACTTATCGTCAGATTGTCCTGGTTCCCCAGCATCTGGTGGGGACCTTGTTAATCCGGGCGATGTCCGAGCCGGCATGACTCTCCTAGTTCATGTCACACTCATATTCGAGGTAGGCAACTGAGGTGTTAGGGGGTTTTTTGCCCAAGGACCCCCTACTGGGAAGGTAGGCAGGTGCCTACTGGGATTTGAACCCCAGTCTCCCGTATCAAAGGGCGTCACTCTTAACCACTGCGGTGCTCTTAACCACTACGCTACATATAGGTGGGGGCGGGGGGGGGCAAGGGAACCGAAATTAAGTCTATGTGAAGCATGTTCATGAGATATTTTGAACATGTTTTGATACCTGAATTTATGGCCAGTATGCATAAATTAAGGCTTAGAAATCCATTGCTAGACATGAAAAACAAACAAGAAGTCCTTTGGCACTTTAAAGACTAATACATTTGTTTATTGCATGAGTTTTCATGGGAGAAAATCTCACTTCATTACATGTAGGTTGAAGTGGCCCAGAATTTCAAAGAAGCCTAGCACTTGTAGTTACTCTTGATTTCCATGGTATCTCTGAATGGTCAGTATCTCTGAAACTGCATCTGTTCTATTTAATTCACATATACGGATGGAGGAATCTTAACATTAGACACCCAGGGCTGAGTGGTTTTACAAAAATGTTCATTCCAAAAAGAGTTCTAACCTGTACCCCAACGTACACAAGCAGCAAGAGATGAGTTTGTTACATTGCTCTGAAATTATCTTTTTTTAAGCCTTACCTCTGCAAATAAGGCTGAAAATTTGCTTTTCAAAATAAGATTTTTAGTTATGATGAAAAGCTATACTCAATATTCAGCTATAATCAATATTGCAAAGTACTTTATAAAACAAGATACCTTTTCAGCATGTTACGAACAAAAGTGTTGTGCCAATTTATTTGCACTACTCTTGAATTTTTACTCGTCTGTAATGACTACCATTGCGTGTATGTGTACTCATGCATTCTATGATCTCTTCTTCTACATGCCTTCCACTGACAAATGTCCCAATGACTTAGCAAGAGCCTTCTCAGAATGTCTATAGGATTGAGTTGAATTCTCATAGACTAATTCAGTATGAGTAGAAAATTTCTACCACATTTGGAAGTTCCCCAAATTAAAGTTTATGTAGTTTGTTCCATTACCATTTGGCAGTGGGAGATTATGGTAGCTTTAAGCACTTTCGTACATGTGCACTTGTGTGCATGGACACCTCTGATCTTGGGCTGCTCCAGCAGCTGGAGAAGTCCTGAGCATAATGTACACAATTCTGGAGACCAGTCAGTCAGCTCCCTTAGCTTTGACCCAGGTCAGGACATACCACTCCTTCCTTGTCTCTGCACAACCTTTATATTGGACCTTGCAAGGACCTTGGATCTTTGAAGTTTGGCTTACAGTTGCCTACCGTATGGCCCATTTTGAGAACATCCTCCCTTGGCTGGAACCAGGACTTTTAAGGTTCTTTTATGCTGCTCCATCCATCTTACCTAGTGTACTGTGACCAGGATGGATATCTTGTCTGTAATTTGTCTAGTTTCAGCTTCAAGCCACTGGGTCCTACTATACTTGTCTGTAACATTAAAGAATGCTGTATTATCAGAAGTCTTCTCCTCCTTGTGATCAGATCATCTCTTAACCTTCCCCTTGGTAAGCTAAATAGTAAGAACTGCTTAAATCTCTTCCTAAAAGGCATGCTTTCCAGACTTTAGATAATTTTTTCTAGCTCTTTGCTAATCCCTTTCCAATTTTTTAACATCTTCAGGAGTGGATGCAAGAACTAGATGCAGTCATGCACTGTTTAATGTATACCACAAACACAGCTTAAATTTTATTTTCCTGCTTCTTGTGATGTGTAAAAATTCATCCTGTTTGATGTTGATGATGCTTGTTTCTCTGTAGTGAAGTATTTAGAGCACCCAATGTAGAAACTATTAGAGATGTATATAACACTGATTAAGTAAAACCTAATTCCATTGAACAGTTTCTGGGCTATTTGGAAGCTCTTTTTCACAACTAGATCCATTTTTCACAATTTGTTTTGCCATGGGTTCTCAAGAGTTTTCTTATTTTTTCCATGCCTATGAGATTGGAAATCTTTTCTAACTTTTGAAGATGACATTTGCTGGAGTCTATGCATCTGTTGTTTCTCTTTTGGGGTGCTATGGAACCTTTGGGCCTCCCCATCAGAGATTTCTCAGACTGCCTCATGTGTCTGACACAGGAAGATAGGGAAGTGCAAACCTCTGTACCTGATCCATCACTAAGATTGTACACAACTGTGATCTCTGGGGGAGTTACAAGAACAATCAGAGGACTTGCTGGGGAGAACTGAAAGCTAGGGACTGGGGTTACATCTATTCCTGAAACTTCAAACATACTACAGAAAAATCCCAATTTATTGTTGTTAATGATACATATTGGTAAGTAAATTGTTACATGAAGATACAAAAAAAGAAAAGTCCTTGACATGGGAATGACTCATCTGGTATCTTACTGTATTCTTGGTTAATGGGTTTAGCCAATATGCGTTCTAAGTACTTGCTGTTCTTCAGCAGCAAGTTAGAGTGTGCTAAAAGTAGACTGGGGTGTATATAAATATAAACTACACACTAATATAATATAAAACACTTGAAATGAGACACTAGGACACTCCTCTTGTTGTACAGTGATCTTTGTCAGCCTAACTACCCTAACAGATGGTTTTTCCCCCTCCTTCTTCCCACCATGATTTTAATTGCATCGTCTATTCCTTCCCCCTTTATCTCCAACCCCAGGTTCTAAATAATAGATTTTCCTCACATTTGTTTTCCTTCTTGCTAGAACCCCTTATGGTGAGTCAGTTTCCTGAGTTACTTAACCCAGAGGAAAGGCCAGGAGTATTTATCCTGTAACACTGCTTTTTTCTGTCCCAGCTCCTAGATAGACTCCTGTGCTGGTCGCTGGTTTCATTTAGGCCATGCTCCCAGCTAGACTGGAGTTCTCTTCTTTTTATGTCCTCCTCCTCATCTTCCCAAGGGTACACATGCACCATCTTGCTTGCCTCGTAGCTGGGCTGGGACATTGTGAAAGAATGGCCTGACCCAAAGACAAGTAAAGGCAAGTAAGGCCTGACCCAAAGACAAGTAAAGTTAGTGGGCAGTTTTTTAGTGACTTTATGTGGCTTCAGATCAGGCTCCTACTGCATGCTCTGCTCTGGCTCTGGCTTGTGCATAGAAATACATCCTCCTTGTCCACTCTGTCTGTGGTAATGTTAACCATAGAGAAGAGTGAGAAGGAAAGTATTAGTACCATAAGGCAAAGCAGCAGCTGACTTCCCCAGAACTAAATGGTCAAACATCTGGTGCACAGCCACCTACCAAAGGAGGCTTCTCGAATGTGGGACAAATGATCAGTTTCTGCAAAGCCAATCAGGACCACAAACCCATAATGTTCCTGGAATGCTCATATGCAAGTTGTCACCCCAGAGCCTGTTTAGCTCTACATCTTTGGGCAATTTACCTTGGGTCTTCATTCCTTTGATTCTTTGGTGCTGTGATATAAATGTCTAAGTTCCATTAACCGTTTGATAACTATTTTGCAGGCCTTTTGTGAGAGTTTGATTACAGATATTCCCATAAGCTTTGTTCAAAAAAGTTAAACTATTCAAGATAAACATTCCCAATGCATCTGATTGTAATTACAGTTGAAAAAAAGGTGAGAATATTAATAAGGTTTTATGTATAAACTAATTTTTGCAAAGTCACTTGACTATTAAGCTCTTTCATTGAGCCTTTGAGAGAATTATGTTGATCATGATGATTTCATTATAGATGATTTCATTAGAGAAAATTCTCTGTGCAAGGTCAATACTGTTTATTCATGTTATTTATAAACTTTTAAGAATTCTATACGTCTGTTTTCACTGCTGTTTGGGTGTTACCTAAACTATCACCTTTCATTTTGGTAATGGTAAGTGTAAATCAGTCTCCTTTCAAGAAAGTAAATCCTCATTTGTAAAAGCCCCTCTGGTTCCATGAAAGTAATTATTTTTTTCCTAAAATCTAGTCTCAGAAGATTCACTCAGTAATATAACAGATGAAAGTTTTCTGTTTGCATTTATATTAATGTAAGAAATTACATTCTTAAGAAAAAAAAAAAACTCTTTACTTTGGCTCTACTTTGTCCTGGTGAAGCCTCAGATGGAGTACAATATCGACTTCCAGGAACCACACTTTAAAAAAACTATGGGCAAATTGGAGGGAGTCTAGAGGATTAGAGCCCTGCAATCCAATCCTGACCCAATGGGTTTGGCTTGGGTCTGCTCCCCTCTTCTTGCCTGGGGCAGGTGGGGTCAGTGTGGCAGTGGCTTCTTGTGATGTGCCTATGCACTCTGTGCCTGCTTTTGGCTGGCCTCTGATATGTTGTGTGTGAACTGTTGAGTGAGCAGTGCCACAAAACCTCAATGCACTCAGTTGGTGTAGATCTGGTCAGGAGGAATTAGATCCAGGGTGCACCTAAAGGTTAGGATGCAACAGAATTCTACAAAGGAGAGCAATAAAAATAATTGATGTAGAGAATATAACCTGTGAGCAAAGGTGAAGAAAATTGATTGTTTAATCTTGAAAAAAGAAGAGGGACCTCATAAAGTCTTGAACTATGTAAAGGGCTGTTACAGAGGATAGTGATCAGTTGTGTTCCATGTCCACTGATGCCAAGACAGAAAATAATATTCCTTGCTGGAGACCATAACTATAAGGATAGTTAAACTCTGGAATATTTTACGAAGGGAGATTGTGGAATCTCCATTATTGGAGGCTTGTGAGGACAGATTAGACCAGGGGTCTGCAACCTGCAGCTCCAGAGCCACATTTGGCTCTTTAGCTGCCCCCTTATGGCTCCTGGCTTTTGGCTCCCCTGCCCCCAGGGGACCCTATGGGGGCCCTGCTCCTGGTTTCGAGCTCCCTCCCCCTGCCTGGCGACCCTGCATCAGGTGCCCTGGCCCAGCTTCCAGCTCCCCCAACCAGGAGGCTACACCCACTGCAGCTCTCTAAACACTTGGTTACTGAAGGAGTTTTTAAAAATAGGGCTTCTTATCTTTCAAGTTGCCGACCCCTGGGTTAGATGAAGATGTGCCACAAATAATCTAGATGTACTTGGTCCTGCCTCAGCGCAGAGGTCTGGACTAGATGACCTTGCAAGATCTTACATTTTTGTGATTCTGTGATGCTCGTGTAAACACACAGGGTGGCCCAATTAAATTTGTATAGGCAACCTAACTTTTTGGTACCTGGCTTTGAAACCTTGGTATTCTTTTAACATAGCTTTTTGTATGCAATATATAATTTATTACATACAATGCAACTTCGTTATAAAAATATAGCATATATTTACACTGGAGTCACTAAAAGCTAGTTCTTTTGAATAAATTGGCAGCATTATGCTAAATTTGTGTCCCCTGTGAGTTGCCTTACTCAGAGGCATGTCTAGGAACATTCTCCAAGTTGTAACGAGATACTTATGTCCTGTTACCAGAATTGACAGAAAAACAGTTCTTATCAAGTTACATCATTGGGTGTAGGAAGAAAAGGAATCAATGATTGTGTGATATATCATGGCCACAGAAACAACTAATTTTAGGATAATTGTTTTTATAGCTATCACATCCTTATATACTGTAACTACTCAACTAAACATACACATTTTCATGAAACAAATGAGTTCTTTGGATAAAGAGCATTTATAAAGTTATTAAATTTGTATAAAACAAAAAGTAAAGAGCTCTTAAGAGTGTCTTTATTTAGATAAATAGCTCAGCTACTGCAATGATGGGTAGCAATATAAAAAGTCTTAATTTCCAATGGCATGTAGTAATTGTGAAACGGATCTTGTCAGGTAGGTGGAATCTATATAAAGCTAATATAGGAGTGATCTCCTTTGTAAAGCACTTTGATATCTACTGATGAAAGCCACTGTATAAGGGCTTAGAATTATAGTATTAGGTGCAAATTATATAAATAGACTAATTTGTCAAAGAGAAGAACTAAAAATTGAGATTTGCTTTTAGGCATCATTCCAAGACTCATGGAAGTTGATAATAAATGGTCAAACCCAGCTGCTATAATCTGGAAATATCATTCCTTTTGTCATGATTGTGTTGATCCCCTGGTACTTAGATTTAATTCCAAATGTTGCTGTTTGGTCTTTACAATTGTCATTTCGCTCCTTGCTCTAGCTGAACACATTTCTTTAATTGGCCTAACTGTAGTGTTCTTGGGCTAAATATAAGGGATTTTATCAACTTGAAATCCAGTTGAGTTTTTTTAAACAGTTAAAAATAATTAGAGATGCTACACTTAATTTAGCATGACCAGCTAACAAGTTTGAAAGATTGGGATGGGGATGAGAAGTAATAGGCACCAGTATAAGAAAAAGCCCAAAATATGAGGACTATCCCTATAGAATCAGGACATCTGGTCATCCTAACTTAATTCTAAGTCTCGCTGCCATTTTGTTTCACAGTCATATTTTCCTGGGGAGGGGAAGGTTGTTTGGTTGGTTTTTTTTTTTTTTAATTTTTTTTTTATCTTTTTCTACTGTTTTGCTGAGTGTGAGAAGCCCATAGAAACAGGAGATAAAGACTGAGTCCATAAGGGAAACTGACTGTATTTTAAGACCTGTTCAGTGCACACAGTAAACAAAAGGAAAATTAAGAAGTAATTTTTTCTCTGCTCTGTCAGTTTATTTATAATGATGATGGATGTTATTTGCAACAAAAGTTTAAAATATTAGAGAGGTATGATTTGTGTCTGTTTGAACTGGGGAAATTGACATACTTCAAGGATGGATAGGGTCTTAAATATTTCAAGGTATTATTAATTCTTAGTGCATTCTCCTAGTTTGCTTAATGGTGATATTGTCTCTTTGAATACTAATACTTTCCTCCTACCCATGTATTTTCTTAACAGTTAAGTGGTAATCATTAAAGTCTTTACAAATAACTTTGCCCTTATTTTTTATGAATCCACAGTATATCCTAAATATAAAGATAATTATTCATGTACAAATCCAAATCCTCAATACCAAGAAGTAAACAGAATACAGACTTTCACTAATACAGTCACATTTTAGAATTGTCTGCACACTACAAATACCATGGAGTGTTCTAATGTATGTAGTACATAAATTCCCCTAATAGTACAGAACCCATGTACTGAGTCAATGTAATTTGGTGAGAACTGTTGGATGGTACAATAATTTTTGCCTCTTGGATAGACAGATATGTCCTCTGTGGCTCCACAATACAAATCTGGACAAGGTCATTTCATTGTGTTGCCTTAAGCCCTAATTCTGTAATTTATTGTGCAAGAGAGCTCTTATGCCCAGATGTAGTCTTTTCCTCAGTGTAGTCAATATTTTGCAGGTCCATGGCCTTAAAATAAAACAAACAAGGAGTCCTGTGGCACTTTTAAAGACTAACAAATTTATTTAACTTTGACTCTGCGTTAAATTGACTGTAATAGAACTTGGGTATTCCATAGTCCATTCTCAACTTGCCACAGAGGGAGTGCATTTGAAATAGGTTACTTATGCTGTTGAGTACTATTCAACACATGGCTGTGGGAATACTGTATGTTTTATTATCTACATATACACTGTCGTACCCAGAGGGGAAGCCATGTTAGTCTAGTTCAGCAAAACAAATGAGTCTGGTGCCACTTTTAAAGACTAACATATTTATTTACTGCATGACCTTTCATGAGAGAAAATCCTACTTCATCACAAAAGGGGATTTTTCTCCACAAAACCTCATGCAATTGTAAGTGGGATTTCAGTTCTCCCCACCAGGAGGTCACCCCCTGGTGGGAAATTTGGGGAATTAGTCATTCAAGGGGTTCTATAGTTCTGCCTTCCACCGGATGGGCCGGGCGGGGCGGGTAGTTCATTTTAGCCCCATGGGAGGGGCAACCAGCAGTCTAGGGGCCGGACAAAACAGTCCACCCGGGGTCCCAAGCCCTCACCAGGCATTCAGTCACTGAGTCTCATTGCAGTCAGGGGTGCAATGAGGTTGGAGAAGCATTCGGGGTCGACATCCCATCGAAGGGGGGGGGGGCACAGGACCACCCTGCTCCACTGTGTCCCAGCCCAGGGCCCTAGTAGCGGCTGGACGTGCAGCTAGTGGGGTCAGCGGGGTTCCAGCCGCAACACGCTGACCCCGGTATGGGGTAGACTTCCTCTGGGCTACTGCCCTCCCCCTCTCCTGTCAGTACCTGATCTACACCGTCCTCCATGGCGTCGGGGTACTCGCTGAGGGGGAAGGAGTACAGGCCTGCCCAGACATCTGGTGGTGGCAGCTCCAGAAGTTCTGAGGCGACCACCATCTCCTCCGGGGGCAGTTCCAGCCACTCCCCATGGTCAGGGTCAAGGGCTAGTTCCTCCAGGTCTTCTCCTGCAGAGGGGTCGGTGTCAAGTGGAGCCAGTGGCAGTTCCTCCAGGTCCTCACCTACCAGCATGGAGGGTACTTCCCGGCACCCTGGGTCCTCATAGTAACCCAGAGGGTGCCACAGTTCGGGTGGCCATGGCCTGTCCATTTGTCGTGGCAGAGGGTTTTCCCACTGGGCCCCAGCCATGGGAGGCCCAAGCCAGCCATCCCGGCATAAGGCTGGAGATCAGTGGGTACGCCCAGGTTTCCCTGGACAGAGGAAGGGCCAAGGCTACAGAGCCTGAGCAGAGCTATCGTTCTCCTCCGGCGGCCAGGGCTGACCTGAGCTCCTCTGCCTGCCTTTTATACTTCCTGCCCCGCCTCTTCTCTTCCTGCTTGATTGGCAGTTCTGTGGAGGCAGCCGTTTTGGCTCCGGTGGGGGCAGCCATCTTGCCGCCTCTTTACAGCAATAAATAAATTTGGTAGTCTTTAAAGATGCTACTAGACTCCTTGGTTATGTCTACACTGCCAAATTAGTCCAGACTTTGGCCCATGGTCACACTAGGCTTTGCCTAGTCTGAACTAAGGCAAAGGTTAATCCAAACCAGTAAAACTGGTGGTTGGTTTGGACTTCTGTGCTTAGTAAGCACAGGCAATACTTGAAGGAATGGATAGTTCCAACTTAAAAATTTAAAACTAAGCCATTACTTCAAACTAACCGCGTGTTCTAGTTTGAACTAAAAAGTTAGTTTGAACTAGAATGCACAGCTAGTTCAAACTAAAGAGCTGTGATTAGTTCAAACTAGCCCAAAGTTAGTTCGAACTAACCTTGGACTTATTTAGTTCAGATTGCAAGTCCAAACTAAATTTTTAGATGTAGAGATAACCCTTGTTTGTTTTTGTGGCGTGGAGGATGTTTGCTTTGTCGTTTATAGTGCCCTCTGATCATTTAGTTAGGAAGCTAGAGAACTACAGGCAGGGGCGTCGCTGGCGCTGGGCACTCCAGGGCACGTGCCCCAAACCCCAGCGCCAGGGCCCCAGTGTACCTGTCCCCCGCTGGGGATGTGGGGCCTGGCCTCCCGTGGCAGCGCCTGGCCCTGTCCCCAGCCAAGGGGCAGGGCCTGCAGGCTGGGGGCGGGACCTGCAGGCCAGGGCGGGGCCTGGGCCCGTGTCCCAGGTCCCTCCCCCAGCCAGCGATGCCCCTGACAACAGGGTCATGTTTGTGTCCAACCGATGGAATAAAGAAGCCCCATTATATTATTGGCATTGAGATTTATCTCACTTCTGCCACATAGGATACTACAGGCAACCTAAACCTGTTTAGTAATAATCAATACAAGCAAGCATTAAGCTTCTTTTGGGAGACAACAATGGAGATGAAATGACTGTGTGGGATTTACTTAGTCATGCTGAATAATAAAATATGACAAATTATGTTTTAGAGGAACTATAATATCATATTAACCAAGAAGGTCTCTCCATAGACATATTTATTTTATATTCTCTGGAGCAATAAGTATTTTACCAGCTTGATGCATTTAGAGATCATGAAAATATGTAACTGAGTCTGAAAATGTTTCCTAGCATTCACATTCCTTGACTGCTTTCCTATTTTTACAGACAAGTGAGAGTCTGATATTTGGTGCTAAGCCACAGATGTGTGGGATCACTTAAACTTGAGGATGGTTAAGATGGTGATTTTAGGAACTGAAAAGATGCAACAAAATAGCAATGGTAAAATCCAGGTTGCAAGGTACATTTTATAATTTGAATTGCAGAGTGATGTGAATGCTAAAGAGGAAAGCAATCAGATAATGTAATCTCCAGAGACAGTGACTGCATAATGATTTGGAAATGAGGCAGCATGATAAGAGGGAAGCACAATAAAGATGCATGTGAGGAATGCACTGTTAGAGTGGGAGGTAGTTGGACAAGATCAGATTGAACTAGACATCTGGATTTTGGCCTTCTTACCTATGACTCACTAAGGTGGCAATCTAGAGGATTAATTTAGCTGTTCAGGTACATTATATCTTTTGGAACGGTAACTCCTACATCAATTAATGGATGCTAGCCTAATCTGAAGTTCTGTTAATTAAATGGAGTGCACAGAATGTTTATGTTCGCCTCTTCCAGTAACATACAGATGGACATACTGCCGTTGTGATCCAAAAGTCTAATTTAAATGTGGATGAACTGTAATTTTACACTGGTTTAAGTAGTTAGATAAATAGACAATTTTCACCATTTACAAAAAGGAAGACTTAAATCTTTAATGGAGAACAGAATTGATACACTGCCTAGCAGTTTTACAATACCTTCTGACATGGAAACAAACAAGGAGCTGAAGCATTGATCCGCTACTCAGTGAAACACCAAAATGAAAATAATTTTGTAGGGGGATTCAGAGGCTGCTGCAAAACTGTTAGATAAACTAATGCTGTGATCTCTGAACTGAGACTGAGTCAGAATAAATGAAAAGGCAGTTTTACGGTGCTTAGGTCCAAGTTTGGTACCCATACTAATGTTAAAAGGAAATTCAAAGTTAGATGTCATTTATTGACTTTCCTTTTTGTATCTTCATCAAACTGAGCTAATGGAAGTTCAGAATCAGAGAAGGTTTTTCCAATAAAAGCAGATATAGCACCCTCCATTTAAAAGCAAACCTTCGCTAAGTTACCACATAATACTGTTGTTATTGTTACTTATGTGCATTACCAGAGTGCCTAATGTTTCCCAGTCAAGGTGGGGTCCCAGTTGTACATAACCATATTAAATAAGACTTTACCAAGATTTGACCGCGGTCGTAAGAGATCAGCAGCAGAGCAGGAAAAAGAATTTAGGTCTCTTAATTACCAGTCTAATGCCTTATCCACTGTACTGCAGTCTTTTATAAGTGGACAGTGTGCTATCTCAGATACCAGTGGGACAGGCCTTATTTGTGGATTGAAAGATGAAACCTTTTACCCAAGCATAACACTTTAGTTGGACATTGGGGTCACATGACCGAAGGCCCACTGAACTGCCATTGCACTGCAAACCTTTGTTCACACAAACACAGCTCAGGAGCAGCTTCTCCCTGGTAGCTCTGTAGTCATGTACCCCCTTCTCAGGCTCTTGAGTCACTGCTCACAACTGCAGCCTCACCCTCTTTAGCTCTTTCCTAACTACATCAGCATGTCTCCAGTTTTCATTCCCAGTACTTCCACCCTTGCATATATAGCCCATATGCCTAAAGGAGCTTTCTGTTTTAGGGATCTCTGGAAGCTGGGTTAGATTTGGCTGCTGAGATCCAGAAGTTTCTGGACATTAAGTGGGTGATTGCATTGAGCATGGTCCACAAGGTTTTCTGCTGCTGCTGTGGTCAGATGTTATGAGAGCAGCCCCTGTGCTCAGTGTGTGACTGGTAGAAGCTGAGTCAGGAGTGGATAGCAATATGTTTTCTGCCTGCGGTGGAGCATTTTGCAGCACAGTTTTTGCATATGTGACTGATAGTTAGTTAACCAGTAAACTGACTGGATGGTGCTGGTTCCAGAAAAGAAGAGCCTGCCTGGATTCCTATCTGAGATCTCTGCAACCAAAAAAGAGGATTCCTGCTTTTGCAACTCAAGCCTTTGCACTTGAACAGAGACTGCAACTGAGATATGGGTGAACTCCACCTAAATGTTGGGACTCTTGGGTTTCTTTCCCACAATGTTTTTGTGGGGACTGTTCTGTTTAAATTCATTTAGCTTTTCTTAGGATAAGGTTTATCATGTTAGTAATTAATAAAGTTCATTATGTTTGTTCTTAGGTAGCATTTTAATGTGGGAAGGGTAACTGAACATCTTTCTTGTGAGTCCCTTACACACTGAATCCTGGATCTCCAGCTGCTTCTCTATAGGAGTTGGGGTTTAATTAAGTATTTTTTTGAGGCAGTGGAGAAGGGCAATTAATGAATTCTAGCCCACCTGAAGGTTACACATACACTGCTCCTTGCTTTCCTTTGCTGTCATTAGTTGACTGTTCTTTGTGAACAATAACCCCATCAGGAGTTTCACAGCTCATGCTTGTTTTCTTCATTCTCCTTCCCCCTTTTGCACTTGTGCACTTTCAGAAATATAGAGATGAAGGGGTTAATGTGTTAAGACTGCAAATAAATGACTAAACAGGGAGGTATACACCTCTGTGGTGCTAGATACAAAGATTAATAATTTTGTAGAGGGGTAGCCATGCTAGTCTGTGTATAGCAAAAGTAGCAAGAGTCCTGTGGCATCATATAGACTAACAGATTTCTTTGAGCATATGCTCAAAGAAATCTGTTAGTCTATAAAGATTAATAAGTACAGGACCATTCAAACCAGTTCATCCTAATGTGGAAGAAAAAAGACATTGTTTTATCTGATAAACACCATTAGACTGGTGCAGATATGGTACCACCAAGACTCCTCGTAACCAGCTCATAGCTTGGAAGAACGGCAAGTTAGAGTGTGAACCGGGCCTCCTGGGATAACTACCTGAAAATGCAAATATTGGGGCAGGCTGCAAAAGAAAAGCAGATTCTCCCAGTACACGTAGGTTGCCTGAAGATAAACTTCCCCGATGAATCACAAACAATGCTTCAGATCCCCACACTAAACATCAGGAAGCCACAATAAAATATAAACAGCCCCCTTTACTGCATTTCAGCCACTGGTTCAGGTTGCCAAATAGCCACAGGGATAAGTTACTTAAAACTCTAAGCTTTTACCAGAATGGTTGTCCTGACCCCAGAGATTACATAGAACAATATAGGTTTGGATCTTACCCAAAATATCATGCTGCCAGCCAATCCTTTAGTAGCTAAAACTAAAGATTTGTTATAAAAGGGAGAGAAACATGCATGCAATGATTAAAAGTCCATGTAAAGCAGGTCCCTGATGGAATTTGGAGTTGGCAGGCTTGTATAGTTCCTCTGGTGTGTGCCTGGTACCGGGGGGCTTAGTCCTTTGTTCTCCAGCTTCAGTCGTAGGTAACTAGGTCCAGAGGTAGGTGTTTGCTTAAAGCTGCACAGACTAAAAAGATGACTGAAGACAAAATGGACTTGGGTGTAGCTGCTTTTATATGTCCTTTCTTACTGCATGCTGTGTGCATGGTTACTTAAAAACAAAATGGAGTCAGGGTCACAGGGGCAAGTCCTGGTGACTCATTCAGGCCTCTCCCTAGGTCTATGTTGCCTGTGGTTCCTTCATGGGCTGTTAAGGGTATAATTGCTGCAGACATCCTGTCTGGGGTGTTCCCCAGAATCACATACATTGAAGCACAGATATAACATATTCAGAACTTCTAATACAGTTATGACACCTACACATAAACAATATAATGATTCCTAGCAAATTATAAGCTTTCTATTAGTTTCCAACATGGCATAAGTCATATGGATAATTGCAGCTTTGAAATATTGATATGAAATAAGATTATAAATGGTCCCCTAAATCCAGACAGTTGCACAACTGGCCTCCCCTGCTTTCTCCCTTACTTCCTAAATGGAGAATGACAAGACACGGGCAATGGTTTTATTTTTCTGGCAGTTTTATAGTCACTGTAGCTTTCTAATGCAGTTTGCTGCAATGTAGTTGTCTAAGGTTAGCAGTGCTGAAAGGCTGCCTGATCTTTCCTCACAAAAAAATGACATGCTGATATAATAAAACTCTGCATGTCTTGTATTTTTCCATCTAAAAGCATATATTGAAAGTTCACTGGAGATAATTAGGGAAGCCTATTACATATCCTCATTTACATCTGTAGCTGACAGTTGGGGAAAATAGGGGAACGTGAAACATCTCAGAGACTTTTTAATGAATGTGTTTATGTAATTTGTTTGGCTGTTGCTTGAATAAGTAAAAGGAGAGTGTTATGGAGTCCAGACACTTCAAAGGGAGAACAGAACATTTACATCCCCCAAACGAACAGTTAAATCAATTGACTGAATACTGTATTGTTGCATATTGAATAAGGTCTTTTATGAAAGCATGTAAATTTTCCAAACTAGATGGTCATCGTAATATATGTATACAAACTGTGGTTATCAATCTGTCTATGTGTACTCATAGAATTCTGTGCTGGTAATTTGTGTGTAGTTTTAGTATACCTTGCAAGCCAAGTGTTTATGTCAAACCGCCTCCAAGTAACCACCTATTGTTCAGTCCAGGAAAATATAATGCTAGGCCATTAGAAATAATTCAGGCAATCAGGTTAATGGGGATTTCCCCCCACTCTGAATAACTGTGAGTCACCATGCCAGTAGGCTGACGGGTGAGTAGAGACAGAAAGGAAAAGGCAAAACACTTTTTAAAAGAGAGCTTGATTTTGAGATTTTTATCTAGAAAGTGAGGGACAGCCTATGGGATAGCTGTCTGTGAATGCTGGATTCCTCCTATAGTTATGAAGGAATGCTGGGTAACTGTTCAAAGGCAATAAGTAACTTGCAATAGAAAAGGTATTTTACCTAATAAAAAAACAAGCAAGGAGTCCTGTGGAGCTTTTAAAGACCAGCAAATTTATTTATCTCATAAGCTTTTATGAGAGAAAATCCCACTTCATCAGATGCTTGAAGATGGGGAACTAACAGAATGGGAGGAAAATAGATGCAGGGAAGCGTCAGTCATAGGATCAGGCCAGACTGTTAAAGCAAATCAAAGCAATTGTTTAGATTCGAAAATGGAGAATAGCATAAAGAGGGAGGTAAGGTCAGATCACCAGTTGTAATGGAGAAAAAAAATACAGTCTCTGTTTATTCCTAAACTGATGGTGTCAAATCTGCATATAAATAGAGAAGCCCAAGGTTGAGCCTTAATGTTTATTTTCTGTGTAACTCCTGTGTTTGCTTTTCTTTGTTTTTCATCTTTGAATCTGTCTTATCTTAAGCACATCTCTTATTTGAAACTGGAGTGTTGACAGATTCCAAAGGGGTAGCCCTGTTAGCTTAGTTCAGCAAGACAAACAAGGAATCCCGTGGCACTTAAAGACTAACGCTATGTCCACATGAGGCTTTTAAATCGAAACAACCACCATTGTTTCAATTTAAAAATAGCCATGTCCAGAAGATGTTTTCCTTATTTTGAAATAAGGAAAAATAATTTCAATACAATAAAACAGTTTGGTATCAAAATAAGGGTTGTTTCAAAACTGTGGTTTTGAAATAAACCCGTCTGGCTCTGTTATATCGATATGACCCACAAATCGATATAACAAGTGAACTTTCTCCCAGGGTGCATGGCATCCTGGGAGGAAGTCCCACCCCCTCTCAGCACCCTGGCCAGGGAACTGATCAGCACTCTGGCCAGGGAGGGAGGGGAGGTACAGGGGGGCTGGGGACCAGGATCCGGCTCCCACAGCTTGCCAGGGGTGCCAGCAGCTGGGGGGGGGGGGGCTGCAGGTGCCCAGCTGGCTCGCCCCGCAGCCTGGGCTCTGCAGCCGTTGGGGGGCGGCTGGTGCAGAGCCCACTCGCCCCAAAGCCCGGACTGCACAGCTGCTGGGGGGCTGTGGGTGCTGAGCCAACTCACCCTGCAGCCTGGGCTCCACGGCTACTAGCAGCGCAGTGGATGCTGGAGCCCTTTCGCCCAGCCAGGCAAGCAGGCCCCGGCACCCACTGCCCTGCCAGCAGCCGCAGAGCCCAGGCTGTGGGGCCAGTGGGCTCAGGCACCTGTCACCCCACCAGTAGCTGGCACCCCCGGCAAGCCTGGGGAGCCAGCTCCAAGACCCCACCAGCAGCGGGGGAGGCAGGGAAGGGAATCCCTGCCCTGGGGGCTGTTTTCCCCTGCCTGGCTCTTCAAGCGAGAGCCAGGTGGGGGATTGGGTGGCAACATGGCCCTGCCAGGGTGCCATGTTGCCACACCTCCTGTGGTGCCCCTCTCCTGAATCAAGATATCCAGTCCTGTGTCCGGACTTGCTATTTCGATTTGGTGGTTTTCCTTAATTCGATTTAAGTTAAATTGAATTCAGGATTTTATTTTGAATTAGCTTATTTTGAAATAACTTATTTCAAAATAAGCATCTACATGTGAACATAGCCTAACAGTTTTATTTATCGCATGAGCTTTCGTGGGAGACAATCCCACTTTGTCAGCTCTTCAAGTGTCTGATGAACTGGGATTTTCTCCCACAAAAGCTCATGGGATAAATAAATTTGCTAGTCTTTAAAGGTGCCACAAGACTCTCTGTTTGTGTGGAGTGTGTTTCCCAAAGAGAACTGATAAGGAGGGTGGGAGACTGGTTTCATATCTTTAGGGATGTTGAACCAGTTGGGAACAATTCGAGTGTCTGATAGCTAAAATCTTGGGATAGAGAGATTTGGGGAGACTCAGACCTGGAAGGTTGTTGTTATCCTGACAGCAGTAATTACGCTGATGGAAGGCAAAGTGAGACCAAGGCAAGGCCTAATGTTCACAGGCTGTGGATCTTGGTTCACACTCATGGGTGGGATGGTCTTCCCTTGTTCATGCTCTGGTGGTCTTCCTGTCTGTCTCCTTCCACACCATGACAAATAATCAGATTGATATTCTTTTTTCTATGTTTGCTTTCACTGAATTGTACACATCATATTCCAGTTAACCATCCTCTGCCCAGGAATTGTTCTGTTAAATGTCCAGGCTCAAAGACTGCCATGTATTATTTAAATATGCATGGCTATAACCAAGGGTTAAATTATAATTTGGTGGCACCCAGAACCCTCCTGAATTGGCAAGCCCCCCTCGTGCCAGTGCAGGCCCCCCTTCATGTCAGTGTGGGCCCCCCCCACACCCCAGCTACTCCCCCTAAATGCCTGCACCCCACCCCAGCTACTGTTCCCCACACGCCTACCCCCACCCCAGCTACTGCTCCCCACACACCTACCCACAACCCCAGCTACTGCCCCTGGCCCCTGCCTCACTACTGGTCCCCCAACCCCCCCCGTCTTCCCCCACTGCCCCAGGCCAACCCCCTTGCCTGTGCCCTTTTCCCGCTAGGCAGGCTTGTCTGTCCCCAAACCAGGGATTTCCCTCACACCCCCCTGCACCCTCCAATTTTCCCAACCCTGCAGTTGACAGCTAGTAACAGTATTATAACAATTTAGTGAGCGCCCCCTAAACCTCCCCTTACACCCCCCTGAATTTCAAGTCCTGTGGGAAAAAGTCCTGAAAAGAATAATGCCCCAGCCCCCCCCCCACCCCAGAGCCCCCTTACTTGGCCACCATGTCACTGTGGAGGGGCCTCCCAGAATGCACCAAAATGCCAATGCAGGGCCTGCTATTTTTAGGGGCTCAGCATGGGGGCCCCTAAAAACAGAAAATGGAGCTGGAACGCTGTGTTCCAGGGCCTGCTATTTTTAAATTGTGGGCCCCGGAACACAGTGTTCCAGCTCCATTTTCTATTTTTAGGGGCTCCACAATGCTGAGCCCCTAAAAATAGTGTTCTGGGGCATTCTGCCTTACTTTAACCCCTGGCTATAACCTAGCCACTTCTTCATCTCATCTCATCATCAAACAATAGCTGAACACCTTCTCTTGTTTGCTGTATTTACCCGTATACTTTGCTTTTGTTCACTTACACTATTGTGTATTAATATTCCTTTTCTTATTCTTCATGTTTTGTCGTATGTTTTGCGGTAGAAATTGTTCTAATTGAGATTTTTTCCCCTAGGTTGCTGCCTAGAGGTGAAAGTATTTGGAAAATTTGTCAAGGAGGTTTTCTGTAACCCCACATGTGTTTTGGAGATAGAAAAAAAATCACTGCTTTGTGTGGGACAAGTCTCAGTGAAGACATAGCATGCATGGGTACTCCCATGGAGCCCTTCTTCTGGAAGTTGTCAGGCCAATTACGATATGCAACATTTAGGTCCTCAGTGTCCCTTCACTGATTGCTCTTCCCCATCACTTCAGTACAAGCATGTGGATCCATTTGGGTAGGATTTGGGAATGATGTATATGTTTGTTTTAAAAGAAAAATCAATTTGGGGGCATAGAAAAAGATGAGAAAGAGACCTGCTTTGATGGTTATTTTTTATTAGGTAATAAGAAGTTAAGCCTCATTGGAGGTTAGGTTTAAATATTTGTATTTCTTTTCATTTTCAAAAACTTGGGTTATTTAGGTATCTTACTATTAGTTCTTTTTTTTTTTTCCCAATACTTAATAATTCATTTGTTTGCTTTCCAGTGCTCTGTTTGTAATACCACATTTCTTCAGTCTGAGCCACTTCAGTTAAGGTTAGGCTACACTTAAAAAAATTGAGTTTCCTCTCCACCCACTTGTTCAGGCCTGGATTCTATTTAAATGCTGAGAAGAAGGTGCTTTTGGGTTAGGAACAGCTATGCATTTTTTTAACTGATTCTGCAAATTAGGTTTTTGCACCAAAAGGCTAACATCATTACACACAGAATTTGTAAGAATAACCTTGTTCTTCATGATAAATTGGAGTGGCACATTATAAAGGATACGGACAAGCAAAATTGGGAAGCTGAGGATCTGACAGCTGATGTCATTTTTTTGATTGAAAGATACAGAACCTGAAACATTAGGTTTTTTTGTCTGAAGCTGTGTAAATGGACTAAGCAAGAAAGTCTAATGCATTACAGATTATCTAGGGACCTGGTTGTAAATGAGGATTTTCCTTTCCTTTCAGCAGGATGTCATTTTAAACAATGTTGGCTGTAGAGGAAAGATATGAAATATATTGTTTCATTAGAAGATGAACCCTGTCTCGCTGCATATTTATGTGTAATGTGCAAGCACTTCACTGTATGAGGATTACTTTAAAATAGTGTGTATATTTAACTCCTTGTGTTTACAGATGTGTTTAGTGATGTATCATTTGACTTTGTAGACTGCAGTCTGTTAAAAGCCAGATTTCTTTAACTTCAAGACACATCTTCAGAAATCATGTCTTATTTAAAGTACTTTAATATGCATATGATTGCATAACTTTACATAATGCTTAGATTTGTGATTCTGTCTTTCGGTATTCATCAGCTTTCAAGGATATGATGTGTGTTTCAAAGACTGTCCTTTGTTTATTTGCTTTAGAGTTTTTAAAAACATTCTGGAACCACAAAAACCTTAAAAGACAATGCCTGCCCTGCACATTGATTTTTGATGTCCTTTATCATACTGGAGCAAATTCAGTGTCGTCTCTAATATACAATATGATGACTTGATCTTTCTGGCCTTCACAGTTCCCCCCTCCCCCTCCCAGGAGGAATTTAAAATTGGCTGTTACCTGTTATTTGCTACATTTAGTAAGCAGTTAGAGCCACACACCTTGATGATAGAAATACTGAAGTGTGGACTCAAATGCTAAATTCAGTGAATTGTTATTTTGTATAACCTGAAACTAACTGATACTTACTCAGCTGGAATTTTTAACCCTTTATATTGGAATGCCATAATAGACCTGAGTCAAATCCAGAACTTTTATGCTAAAAAGGCTTCCACACACCAATACCTGAACTTTGGTCGCTCATAGTTTTGTTTTGAAAAATGCAAAGTACCCTGGTTTGTTCACCACAGAAACAAGATGAAATAGAAACCTTTTATCCAAACTGTCTACCCAACCTCTGAAACATTAGTGGTTCAAATAAATTCTTAAAACCCAGTTAAAATAGATGCAACACGTGAGTGCAACAAACAGAAGGAAGGAACATAAGAGAACGGATGAAGGAAAGAGAAATGAAAAATGTGTTTGCATAGAGGCCATGCATGTGGACACCTACATGGTTTCAAATTGATTATTTTAATTTTTAAATAAACAATTAAATGAACAAAAATAAATATCAGAAATCTGTACTTCACTTGTTAACAGCTGTCAGTTTTCTGTAGACATCAGGGTAGAATTGAATCCTAAGGAGGGACCTGAAGGAGAAGAGAGTAAAGGCTTTGTGTGCTACTTCATGGGGTGAAATTCTGGTCCAATTGAAGTCAATGTGAATTTTATCATAGACTTCAGTAGGCCAGGATTTCACCTATGGAGTCTATTTCCAGTGTGTAGAAGAGAACATGAAAATGGTTGTAGGAGATTAGACAAATGACAAGGAAGGCAAAGCACCACTGGATGAGCAAGTGGCAGTAAAAGCAATTCAGTAAGTTACAAGACTGGGTAAGTAAGGAGAGACTAAGTTGTGAAGGGTTTAAAAATGAGGTCCCTGATGCTTTTATTGAAATGATGAATTAAGGAAGCCAATGAAGAGACTCAAAGGGCCTAAATGTTTCATATTTTAATTTCATGTGAACATGCTATTTCAGTTATAAAGAAAATTTATACCACTGTGAGATGCATTTGCACTGACTGCTTAGCTGTAGGTTGTTTATTGCAAATAAGAACCCTTTGCTGTCTGAAACATAAAATAACAGAACCACCAAATTTCAGAGGCTGGAAGTCCGGGGCATTACAGAAATGAAGTGGCATTTAATTGAAACTACATTGAAACCAGGAGTAAAAAGTGAGCTTTGACATTTTGTTGGGCAATTGCTGTGTCAAAACCTAACAAGCTGTTATGTATTTGAAGGAGTTTCTGAATGGCTGAATAATCAATTCTTCAGTCACTGCAGCTCAGCAAAACAAGACGAAGATGGAGGTGGTTGTGTAAAACAAACCAACAGTGCATATTTAGTTGAAATAAGAAATACAAAACTGTATGAGGAACCATGCAGGACATGTATTTGATTAATCTTAGGCAAAAATGTCCATGGATTCTTATTTTTTAATTGTGCCCATTTTAATTGACACCTTAAATTGTTTCCTGAGCGCATGCTGATTTTTTGAAAGAGAAACAATACTATTATTCCTTCTCAAGGGTCTACAGTATGATTTGGGGGTTTTGTCTTTTCTGAAAGAAGATTGCTTTTTTTTTAAAATATAAAAAAGTATTAAAATGAGAGAGAGAATGGGAGTCAGGAACCAGGAAACGAGGGCCATCTCTGTGTACAAAAGTGTTAGATGGAATTTTAGCTCAGTGATTTTCAAACCATGGGTCGGGATTCAGTAGTGGGTCACAGACCTTCAGGTACGAGATCACGGCACCTCCTACTGTCGCCATCAAAAGACTGAAATGTATTGCTCAAAGATGTAATTGTTAGGTCGAGGACATAAATGATTTTTTTTCAACTGGTCCTGAAAAAAAAGGGAATTTGAAAACCACTGCTTTAGCTGGTGTGCAATAACAGCCTTCACACAACAAAACAGATACTTCAGAAGCAAACCAAATGAATGAACTAAGCAAGATAAACTAGCAGCAAATTGTTGGCAAGCTAACAGCATGACCGTGACCTCGATTAATGTGCTGTTAGTAAATGCTATATGATTAACCATGACAGATGAATCCTAAAGTCCTATCCTAAATTGTACTTACTAAATGAGTGGTTAGTAGTGTCAGTATTGCTAATGCCACCTGTTAATGGTAATAGTATCACAGTTTGTTCCTAATACTGAACCCCTAAGGAATGTAAAGGAAGAGAAGCCATTACAGCTGCTCTCAAAAGACATCTCTGTCCAGAGCCATAATGCCAGTTTTTGCCACCTGGGGTGCTTTCTGATTGGAACACGCCCCTTGCCATTAGGAGCACTTGGAGCTAGTGCTGTGAAAGCCTCCCTTTAATAGAGCAGCTCTATTGAGCTGCTCCGCACCGCTCAGGGCTTTGCCCCATTGTCCCTGACATAGTTACGGGTCTGTCTCTGTCCTGGTTTTCCTGATGCTGTGCCTGCATTCATTCGGACAGCCATTCTTGCTCTTTTACAATAGTAAAATCTAACATTTTTTATTTTATTCTTTTTATCTGGTGGGGGAAGGGAGCGCTTCCACATCCGCTCCAGACCCCACTTCAAGTTGTTTCTAACATCCCTGCGCCTAGTTCGTACCATACAAGGGGCTCTGTAAGCAAAAACTAGTGGGCAAAAGAAAAGTTCTTTCCTTTCTCTTTCATTTATGAGAGAGGTGAATCCAAATGAGAGCAATGAAAGGGGGAAGGGTGGCCTGTCTTTGAAACACTGTCTTCTTACCCAGTTTGTACCCCCAAGGAGCCACAATCCAGAGCCAAGAATGGGGCCACAGTCAGGAGCTGGGACCAAAACTGCATCTGGGAGCACAGAGCCAGGGCTGTGGCTGGCGGCAGGGTAGTGCTTCCTCCCCACCTGCCATGGGGGCTGACCTAGGCCCCACCACACTCTTTGAATGTCCTCCCGTCCAGCGGGGCATGCCCCACAGTTTGGAGAATTTTATATTAGCCTACCTCTTCTCTTGGGGCATCCAGCTTTGGAGCTGGTCTCGCCCTTTCAGGGCAGCGGGGCCTGTACCTGTCTCTGTCTTGGCAGGTGTGTCTTTGTGGTGTAGCAGCCCTCCTCCTAGTCACCGTGGCTTCCTGTGACAGGTTTACCTTTTTAATGGTCCCCTACCTCCAGGCAGAGCCTGACTTACCAATGCACCTCATCAGTGCTGAGTAAAAGCTTCTTAGTCTTCTCTCCACCCAAGTGAGGGTGAGTCCCTTCAAATCATCCCTTTTACTTGCACATGATAATCTCTTCCCTCCGACATTTGGATTTTGAAAACGAGCTAACCCCCATGCACTTGGTGCCCTCTCATAAAAAAAATTAGAACCAGCATTACAACCGGTAAGTACAATTTAAATGCATATTCCAAAATCAATTATTAGCTTTTGTTTGTCCATTTTCAGTAAAAGAAATTCATCTGATGAGTTTGAGACATTTAAGATAAATGAGATTAAACAGGGCAAAGCTTACCTAAGATTTGGGTGGTGTGGAGTTTTCGATGAATGGAGCCTTCGTGTATTTCTCCTGAGTTTTTCATTGACTTGCCTCTTTCCATATCAGTACAACTCTGCTCCCTTTTCCAATGAGCAAAAATGCTGTCTGTCATAAGGGTAAGATTCAGGTGAAGGCCTAGTGACCCTGTAACTTAAGGTAATGATTGCTATTCTTCTCTTCCCCCTTGGGAATTGTGGTCCACTGTTTTCCTTGCTGGTGAGCAAACAGCTGGAGTTTTAGTTTTGTGTTTTTTGCTACAGAAAAGCTTCTTGGCATGAAATGGCACTAACTATATTTGTATGGTTTTCTTTACAGCACTTTTAAAGATTATGAAATCTAACAGCTTGTTCTTTCCTTAAGGATAAAGACCACTCTTCACTTCATGTTAGCTAAAACGTGTTTAACTTTTTAACAGTGAAGGCTATTGACTGTTGGAATAAACTGCCAAAGGAAGTAGGGGATTCTCCATGTCATGGAATACTTCAAATCAAAACCTGAATGCCTTTCTGGAAGCTATGCAGTAGCCAAACACAAGCTGCTGGGCTCAACATGGGGTAACTGGGTGAAAATCTATGGCCTGTCATAGTGGAGGTCAGACTAGACCATCTGGTGGTCCCTTCTGGCAGATTGGTGAAGGAATCTGTGGTCTATGCAAAGGTCAAATCAGCAGTGGTACTTATATTTTATTCTTGTTCATTTTACAGGTACTACAGTGCAACCATTTTGCAGATGTCGGGGGTTCAAGATGACAGTCTTGCAATCTGGCTGGCTGCAGTGACAGCATTTACAAACTTCCTTTTCACACTAGTGGGAGTCTGGCTAGTTGAAAGAGTGGGCCGCCGGAAACTTACGCTTGGTAGCCTAACAGGTAAGAAATTACTTGGGGAATACTGATAGATTTGTAATAAAGATGAATAAAATGAAAATGAGGTTTTGGATGCTACTTTGATCAACATAGTGTTCTAAAGAAAAGTAAAATGAACTACCAACTTCTTATTTTGCCCCTACCTGTGTATGTGTTTAAATACTTTAAGCTGAAGGACACAGGGCCCTTTAAAAACGAAAACCATGCACAGCAAGAAGCTATGAATAAAAAGCAATACTTAAATTTATCATAAGGAGTATATTTATTTAGCTGCAATTACTGCTTCAGGGCACAATTGCCAATAATGTGTATAGCCCTTAAAGACTTTAATTTAGGAGCAGTCAAAGGTGTCTAACTTCATAGTTGGTTAGTTTTTAAATATATAATATGTCACATACAATTTTTAGATACTAAAGGGAATTTGGAATATTTTGTTAGAAACTACTATGGAAATAAAAAAAAAAGATTGTTACTCTGTTTTTTTTGAAAGAAAAGAATGCTGTTCTTTTCATTACCATTCCAAGTATGAAATAGTAAATGCATTATACTTAAAGGTTTAGCATAAATTGGCTAATCCAACATGGTCACATGAGAAACTAAAGTGTAAAATTCTGAATGGCTTATGAATTTTAGCCACTTGGTAAGCATTATTGTATAATGACATTAACATCACACTTAAATTCAAGCAAAACTGTCACTTCTGGGAAAATGATGAAGGTAGAGGTAGAAGTACTGCCAACAATTAACATAGTCCAACATTTCTCATTGTAAGACCGTGTTCTTATTTGCTTATATCCTTACCAGACTTTAACTGGCCTGAAATTTTCCATGCCAAGTATCTGCCTTGAATTGAAGGGTTTGGTTTGGTTTTGGAGTTTCAACTAAAACAGTTCTGCCATTTTGGAAAATGCAATTAAGGAAACATGTTTTGTTTTGCTTGGTTTTTTAAAGGTATAACTGTATAGATGGGATAGTCTACTGCTTCCATACTTTGGTTCAGGAACTTAAAATTCAATAGTGGTGGTCTTTGTATCAGGGATTGAAACATCCCAAGAGTAAAAATAACATACTAGTTCAATTAATAACTTATTTGCCAGAGTGGAACACCAATAAATTTGGATGGAAGGACTGACACTTGACAGAGATATTTTGGATAAAAGAGAGTTATCATCATTAACCATCACCCAAATGAGGTCAGAGCCAAAAATATTACATTAAGGGTATGTCTTCACTGCTAGTTCCATGGTGATCAGTTCAGCCAGATCAATTGAGTAGGTAATAAAGACCCACCCAATCGAATGTTGACGGGCAGGGGGGTTAAAGTGGGCCGGAACAGACCATAACGTTGTTCCGGGGCCCCTTATTTTTAGGGGCTCAGCGTTCCGGGTCTCCTAAAAATAGAAAATGTTGTCAGAACCCTGCGTTCCAGGGCCCACAATTGAAAAATAGCAGGCACCGGAACGCAGCGTTCCAGCACCATTTTCTATTTTTAGGGGCCTAAATGATGGTCCCCTAAAACTAGCAGGCCCTGGAATGATATTCTGCCGCATTCCAGCAGGCCGGGGAGGGAGACAGGCTCCCCTACTCACGCACAGGCTGCAAAAGTTTCCTGGCCCAGCATGCTGCGAGTGAGTAACGGGGCAGTCCAGCCCCTGCTGGTTTGGGGGGAGTATTGGAGGCACCTGAGCTGGGGGTGGGTATTGGGGGCACGGGGTGGATTTTGGGTGTGGGTATTGGGGGCTAGGGAGGATTTTGAGGACAGGGGAATGGATATTGAGGCACTAGCTGGGGTGTGGGAGGGGGCCCATCTGATTAGGAGGGTTCTGGAGCCCACCAAATTATACTTTAACCCCTGTTGAGGGGAGTATGCACCAGTCCTAAGCAATGTTCCCTCTAATGTTGCTCGCTGTGTGCCCCCCCCCCCACGCGGGCCTGATTCTGCCCCCACCTGCTCAAGCTCCACTGCCTGCCCGGCCTCACCGCAGTGGAGCAGAGTAGTCAGCTCAGCCTACCCCCAGCTGGCTGCACGTCCCCAGGTGCAGAGGGGGCCCATGCTGAGCTCCAGCGTGCAGGGTTGGGGCACTGGAGTGGCCTGCCCTGTTCCCAAAGAGTTTCAGCCACTTTGCCTCCAGCTTCCTCCCCTCCAGGACCCTAGAGCAGGCCCATTCAGGCTGGGGGTGGGCAGGGGTGAAGTGGCCAAAACTCTTTGGGATCAAGCCACTCCAGGGCCCCGACCTCGCACGCTGGAGCTCAGTGCTAGCCTCCTCAGCCCTCCAGGAAGGCGCGGCCAGCTGGGGGTAGCCTGGGCTGGCTGCTCCGCCCCGCTGTGGTGAGGCTGGGTGGGCAGGCAGGCGGAGCAGCTTCCGTCCCCCCACACTGGGAGTTGGAAGGGGAGCAGTTAGGGCCCCCTTTCCTGGCCACTGGAGCGGTGCGGCCAGGGCCCCAGCTCTGAGTCTCTCTCCCCCCAGGGACTGCAGCTGCCGGCCATGCATGGTCGGCAGCCTTCCCTGCGCCAGGCAGCCGCAGGGGCTGCACGGCCATGTGGCCACGCAGCCTAGAGGGAATATTGGTCCTAAGTTATTTGCTTCAATAATATCTACTAACATTAGCTGCTCCCCAGCAGCCAGTTTAATGACTTTGGAGGAGACAATATAGTGTGGGATAGAAAGGTAAATTCCTTTCATTATTATAATCTTTAATATTATGTAGAAACCTGTATGAGCATAATTGAATATAGCACCACTGAGAAAAGTATTACTGAATTTTAGCTTAAGCAGATGAATTTAAGCTTAATATGTAAATACATGGAATGGGTCTCCATGCTAGCAATAGTCTGTTGCAATCACTAATTAACACTGAAGATCTTACTCATGTCTCTGCAACCTGCATTTTTTATTTTTCTAAGTCTCTTGATGTATTGTTTGTGTTTTTGATTGTGCTCTCCAGTCATGCAACTCATCTATCAAGTCCACCTTTATTGTCTGGACTGAGTGGCTGATCATTTTCATGCTGTTGAGATTTGTTTAGATTTGCTAGCAGTATAAAGTGCACAACAAATTAATATGAACTTTGCTGATAGTTGCTAAACTGTTCACCGTGTATCATGTACACACATATAAAACTTTGTGTAAATTTGTCTAACTCTGTTGTGTAATGCTGTTTACTCGGTAGGCAGTCTCTTTCTGTGTCCTATATGAAATACTATAGTGGGCATGAACAAATGCAGAACACAGCAGAACTGTATTGCTTTCTTATTTCTGTGATGATTTCATTTTTGCATATCTTTATTATTGCATTTTAATTCTCTGTGTGGGATACAGAGCATCTTATTAAGAGGGATGTTTCATAAATAAACATTAAATCCTACCTTGCTCTTTAGATTCTCTGCTGGAGAGATTCCTAAATAATAGGTTTTGGAATTGCCTTTCAAGGGATTGGGAAATCTTGAACGCCACAACTGGTTACAATAGGTGCTGTCTCTGTAGGTAACCTTTCTTCTGCCAGCTCTCAATATGTACAATGAGGCTAATACTCACTGACTGCATGGATATATAAAAGCTAAGTGTATGCAAAATCTGAAAAGTATGCACAATGCATGAAGTTATAAAAATCTCTGTATAAATCATAAATATTATTTGTCCACGTTACTTATGTGTAACAGTTATGCACATTAAGGAGTTCCTTGTGGTAGTACCTTGTAATTATTGAACTACCTATGGTCTGTCAAATCATTGTTAATGGCTGGATTTAAAAAAAAAGGTAGAATTACTCTAAATTCATTTTCATAAACTGATATGAACTTTTTCCATTATCTGCTAATGGTCTACAAAGGAGTACTTACAATCTGAAGCTTGGTATTTTGCTATTTTCAAAGAGCTAGCAGCATTAAAAAAAAAAAAAAAATCCTACTGTGCTGATAGATCACTGAAAGGTTACCATAGGCTTCTTCCTGCCACATGAGGGGAGAAGACAACCAGAATTTTACATGGTTGGTTACTGACTCCATTTATTTTCCAACTCCTCCTATATCCTAATGGCAGCTGTTTTTCTTTCCTTTATTCTGTATATTCAAAAGCTGTTCATTAAACGTAAAATGTGCAGAGATTTTGACTTAGTAATGTCTGTTTTAGCTTTTACTCAAGCTTTTGCAATTTGAAATCACAAAGTACTTCCATATAGGAATATTTTCCCTCTCCGTTGGACAAGGGGTTAAGGGATGAAGGAAGATGTTTCAGTATGAAGTCAACCTCTCAAAAGGTGGACATAACCCATTTAGAATGAGTGTAAATTTGATGATCTTTCCCTATGTGAAACATGTGTAGAAATGTTTGATGTTTTGATTTATAGCATTTGGGAAGTACATTAAATCTAGGGTGAAAACCAGCATGTCCAGAGGACTGTCACTGTTGATATAAAAAGTCATAGTATCAGTACAAAGTCAAATAGGCAATATCTACACTGCAGGGGCCCCTGGAAGTTGACTTAACAAGGTCGACTTTAAGTTGACCTTGTTAAATCGACTTCAGGATATGTCTCTATAGACAGGTACCAGACATACCCAGAGTGCCCCCTCCTCCTACCCCACCCCTTAATCCAGATTGGGTACCCTGAGCCCAATGGGCTCCAGGGGCCGATCCAGATGGGGGCTGATCCGGCTCCTAACATCTAAGGAGGATGTGGGAGCTAAGTCCCACTCCCAGCCCCTGTCTGCAAGTCCCTCTCTGCCGGCACCAGCAAAGAGGTGCTAGGAGCCTGACCTGGCTCCCATCCACTCTTTACTGGCAGTGGGAGCTTAAAGTGAGCTTCTGCCAGCCCTGACAAGTGACTTGGGGCAAAATTTGCCCCCCATCACTTATCAGGGCAGGACGCTCGGAAGCCTGGTGAATTTCACAAGTGTGAAATTGACCAGGCTGCGGACTGGCTGGACTCTGCAGCTTGGTCAATTTCACTTCTGTGAAATTCACCAGCCTGCAGAGCTTCCTGCCTGGGGTTGGGGGAGGTGACATCGCCCCTGGCCGCTTACAGGGGGCTAGGGGCGTGGGGACCTCCCCCACTCTTGGCCACTTGTGAGTGGCGGCGGGGGATGGAGGGTGGACTGGACCTCACCCCTGGCCACTAACAAGCCACCGGGGAGGAGTGGCCGGAGGGACCCGACATTGCGGCTGGCGGGCAGCCAGGGGCACGGGGAGCCAGAATCTTCCCTGGCTCCTTGCAAGTGGCCAGGGGTTGGGGGAGCCAGCAGCACCCCTGGCTGCTAGCAGGCAGACAGGGGTTGGGGGTGGCATCTCTCCTGGCCTCTTGCAGGCAGACAGAAGCACAGGTGCTGCTGGCTATTTCAGCTCTCAGCTCCTTGCCAGAGGGCAGGAGCCGGATTGGGGCCCCAGTGACAGCCCATCACATGGCGGGGGGGCAGAGAAGAGGATGGGCCCTGCCCTGCAAAGTCGGCTTAAATGCTTAAGTTGACTTTCAGGGCAGGAGTTTTTAAGTCGACTTAAGCAATTGCTTAAGTCAACTTAATAATTTCTAAATATAGACTGGGCTTAATTTAGGTTGACTTAAAGGGCTTTAAGTCGACCTAAGTCCATAGTGTAGACATTGCCATACAGAATAAATTGGAAATCCACATTTTTATTTTGATGATGGCTTCATAATTTCTCCAGAGGATTCACAATTCCTGATTTGGCTTCAGGTTTTGGAATCAAAAGCAGAAGTACCAGCATAAATAAACTGACTGTGTGTACTCAAAAAAAACCACTCAGTTAATGCACACACGTTCATGTTGGCAGTGCTGCTGGCAGATGCCAATGCACAGTATTATAATACAAGTATTAATATAATGCATTAGACAAACTCTCTACTACACAGGAAACTATATATTAGAACTACTGATGTTTTTAATATTTTGTAACTTTTCTCAACAAACATTTGTTTTCTTTAAAAACATAAGAACCATATTACATATAGATCTTTAAACAATATGTACCTGAGGTTTAATATGCAAGCCAGCCACACACATGTACATGAATTTTTAGAAAATGCGAATTGTGCTCTTCTTCTTAGATACCGTACATTCTGCCTGCAATACTTTTGTTCCCTATGCTGATGGAAGTGGCTAAAGGATTTTTCGCTTATCCAAAACTGTTACCCAGTGTTACTGTGCACTCTAAACTTCTGCTTCATTCCACTTGCATGGTGGTGAACTGGTTCATGAATCAGTCCCCATATGCTGTAGAAGGACTTATTATCTCTGCATAAATAAGATCAAAGCTAGCTTCACATTATACATACTTTGCAGGATCCTTGGAGTAAAAGGTGTTACATAATTTCTCTTAGAGTATACTATATTGCGCTTATAGAAATATACAAATATTTTGCATATGTGACATTTATAGTTAAATAAAGGAGTGCCTGAGGATGTGGTATAGTATAAAGATTTTGTTATCATGTATATGGTATAGGCGGATTACTCATGATTCGTGAAGCCATAAGTGGACTTGACAAATAGTTCCAAATCGGCTTTCAATAAAACCCCTCCATCATGTATTTCTCTATGTGCCATCTATATTAGAGAAAAGCTGATGTTGGAATAGTTTGGGAGCAGATGGGTGTTTTTATTTCCATGCACGAGTTTATGTATCCCTCCATCCCTGACACCAGGTCACTTTGTCACCATTAGATGAACTACATAGGGTTCAGAGGGAGATATAAAACCCTCTAAAATTAACTTAAATTGCTTTTCTGTAACTGAAGATGCCACATTTTAAAGTTCTAATATCTGCGGTCTTTCCAGGATTAAAAATGAGTGCTGAATCCTACTGGAAAGTTGAAAATTATGATCTTTCATTTCTAATAGTATGATCTTTCGTTTCTAATAGCATCTGCAGGCCTGAGAGGTATCAGCCTCTGAAGTCACTATTTTATTCAGAGAAAAGTTTTCACTGGTATGGGATTGATTCTTGTACAACTTGAGCCTTGAACAGGTGAAATTTGGAAGAGGAAGAAAAACCATTTTGCGGCTGGATTGATATTTAAAGTCTATTCCAAGTGGTTTAGGCTTTAGAATGAGTCCTAGAAAAATGGGTTATTGGGCAAAGGCCAGAAGTGCTGGTCAAAATCTCTTCATTCATCACGACTTTGAAATTTGTCATATTTCTTTGTAACTTATTGCATGATTATCAATTTCATATATATGATACATGCAGAAAGATACGTAGATAAACACAAACATAATATAAAGTGTGATATCTCATTATATAATGATTGGTCTTACTAGAAATAGATAACACAAGATACAGTACTTCATATGGTATCCTTCTCCTATAGCAAAGTAATCTATGTTGCCTAGGGAGGTTGTGGAATCTCTATCACTGAAAGTTTTTAAGAGCCAGTTAGACAAACAGCTGTCAGGAATAGTTTAAAGATGGCACTTGGTCCTGCGATGGGTGCAGAGGACTGGAAGCAATGATCGCTTGTGATCCCTTCCAGTTCTATGATTCTGTTCTATGTTAGTTATTAGGACAAAAGTGAAAACTGAGCAAGATGATACCAGTTTATATGGTTTAATGTTTTATGGTAAGAATGAAATATTTTTAATATATTGCATGTATCGTTATTTGCCTATAGCCTCCTCTTTTTGGTGCTAAATACTGTGACACTATATTCTCAGAGAGTTCTGGGGTCTCAGGTGGGTTGCTGGAAGGGGTTGATTCATGACAACATATTTATGTTTGGTGTAGCATTTATACAAACTGAGCTCAGTGGGAAAAAAGATCTATTTTCTTGTTGCTAATAAGTAGGGATTTTGTGCTGCAAAAGTGTGTGGCTTTTGTCCTCCCTCCACTTGGGCCTGGATGTCTGGGAGCTAGGGACATAGTGATTTACAGTACAAACCACTCTTTAATTCTGCTCTTTGAACTTTATTTGTGTCACTGATAAGAAAGCAAGTCAATTCATACAGTCTTCAACTCTGTTTTTAAAGCAAACCTCAAACAGCTGAGTAATTTAGTATCTAGATAATAGATCAGGTGCTGTTGAATTTAACACCTGTCCAGTCCCCAAAAAACAAAAGATTTTTTTTTTTTCCTCAGATCCTTATAAACAACAGATTAGCAGAGAAGGAAATACTGTGCTAAGCTTCATCTAAATTAGGTGTCTTCCTTTTTTCCAGACACAGGTCTCTGCAGCAGAGAATTATTTTGTGTATTCTGAAGTAAAATCACATTGTTATTTTTTTATTTTTATTTTCAGGTACTGCTGTAGCACTCATTATCCTAGCTCTGGGATTTTTGCTATCAGCTCAGGTCTCGCCTCGAGTCACTCTTATCTCAACAGATCCTTCAGGTCAGAATTCTACTTGCACAAATTACAGGTGAGATTTCATGATCCTTGATATATTAAATGTCCTCTGGAAGATTATTCCTGATTTCTCAGATTTTGCAACCCTGTTAACACATAATATTAATATTCAGGGAGTACAAAGCTCTGAACATGTTTTTATAATGTGAGAAGGGAGTGTGTCTGTTTACATATGTTACACTGCACCACAACTGTAAGCTCAACCAGGGAATATTTGTGCCCCTTGCCCTTTATTTTACTGGGTTTTGAAAGGTTCTGTCTTTTCAAATAGTGACAGTTGAAGACCCATTACTAATGAATTCAAAAGAGACATGATTATTTTCGCCTTTATGTATGGCAAATTGGGCTTGCATTTTTATAGATAGCTCACACATACTGTCTTTGTGTCAAATTATGAGTCATTTGTTGAGAAGGTTTTTCTAAAATAATTCTATAATTTTCTGTATTTTGAGTTTTTGTTAATTTTTTTCTCTTGTAAAGTATCCAAAAGAGTAAGATATTTGTGCCTTTCTGCAGACCAAAACTGAGTAAAGACTAAGCATCTTCAGATTTGATTTACTGATTGAAATGCAGAGGATAACAATCTATAGCTAGTCTTTATCCGTTTGCAGACTACAGCCTTGTATATGTGCTCCTCAGCTTTCAGGTGTTGGCAAATTGGAAAATCTTAGTGTTCCATTGAGAACAGCCTAGTTAACTGTGACTGAGTTCAAATGTTATCAAGGCTGAAACAATTCTCGTTCCAATCCAGAATCTTTGCTTGACAGGTTAAGACTGAAGTACAGATGAGCTTTGTGTTTATTTTAGAGATGAGTGAATTGAATAATTTCTCAAATACTGTAAATATCCATGCAATTAATATTCAGCTGTCTATCCCTGCTGTCTGCTGTGCTCTTTCAGCAACAGCACCCAGGCTTGTTGATGGTTTCCTCCATACTCTTGTTTAGATTCTAATACATTAAAAAAATAGTGAACAATTAACTTATTGGAGATACAGGAGCATTGTGGTGATGAGGACCTTCCTTAGAGGGACCCTGGGAATGGGAGGAGCAAGACTAGTTTCACCAAATATGTTGGAAGAGGTGATAAAAAATACCTTTGGCTGCTCTTCACACCTCAGAAATAAGTCTGGGGAGAGAAGCCTCATAATAGCCTGGAGAGTGGGCTGGGTCTGGCCTCAGCCTCTGGTAGAGAGTATAAGACAGATGCTGATACTCAATTTGAATTCAGGGCTTTGGAAACCGTCTGTGTATCATCCTTTCTTGTGTTCACTACTTGAGCAAAGATTACATATATTACCTTGCCTGGTTGTGATGGTTACACATCCTCTTTCTGACTTGGATCAACTTAAGAGCTGCAAAAAAAGTGTCTCCCTCCACCCCAATAAATAAATAAAGGGTCACTTTAGAGCAGGGGTTCTCAAAATGTGGGTCGGGACCCCCCCCCGGGGGGTCACAAGCAGCTTAAAGGGTGGGCTTGGACAAATTCATTTATCATTTTAGGGGTTGCAGTTTCACAAAGTTTGAGAACTGCTTCTTTAGAACACTGAAGGAGATTGACAGTGGGATACCTCAAGTACCCATGCTCGGACTTCTGCAGCCTGAGATCTCTGTCATTTGGAAGCTAGGTGAATGGGAAGTGGTGTAACATTAGCAAAGGACACAAAATTATTTAAGGTAGTCACATCTCGAGAGGACTGTGAAGTTCTTCAAAAGAATCTAACAAGGCTAAGTCATTTGCAACCTAATGACAAATTAAATTTGATATAGACACATATTCTCATTTGGAAGAATAATTGAAATTGCTTGTATCCAATATTGGTTTTGTAATTACCTGTAACTGATATTGTTCAGTTGTCAGCAAAAAAAAAAGCAAACAAGGAGTTAGATCATTAAGAAAGAGATGGCATTATTTGAATCAATGGAATGCTTTCATTAAAATTCCTGTGTTCTTTCTGACAAGCAGTTACGAAAAGTGGACATAATAAATGAGGTCCAAAGCAAAGGAAAAAAGACAAAAGGACTAAAAGTCATGAAAAACCTCCACATAAGGAGAGACCAAAAAGGCTAAAACTGTCTTTTCATAAAGATAAGAGTGAACATGTTAGAGATATGTGAAATGATGGATGGTATAAGAGAGGGTCTCAGATGCTCCTATTTGTATACTCCTAGAACAATAACAAGGAGATGTACAATTAAAATAAAGAGAACAAAGTTAAAACTAAAAAGAAGAAATGGTTTTCCATACAATGCACAATTAACTTGTGGACCTCAGTGCCAAGAATTTAGCAGAATTAAAAAAAGGATTAAACATTTATTTGTATGAACAACCCGAATGTCTACAGTTATATGGAATAAAATTGTAAGTGGGAAGCCATTCTTCTCGATTAAGGTCATCATCATACCATTAGCTTCCTGAGGTTAGAAAAACTTTCCCTAACAAGCTTGTTATCTGTTACCATCAATTATTGGGGATTTCTCTCCTCTGAAGTATCTGGTATCGGCCATTGTAACTCACAGCACCACAAAACCACAGAGTTCCTGGCTTCTCCAACCAAGACAACAGGAATAAAAAATAACAAATTTTTGTGGGTTTTCAAGTGAAGAAAAAGCAATTAAAAGTCTCCAGGGCATTTCCTTCGAGAGTGCAGTGCCTAGAATAGTTCATCTCCAACCTGCCCCCCTTCCAGACTTTTTCAACCACAAGTTCAGAATCCAGAACAGCTTTCTCCTGTTAGTCTATTCCTATAATCAATTTCATGCATAGACTTCACATTCTGGTTCCACTCTGAAAATTGACTGTGCTAAAATGGCACTTTACTGTGGAGCTTTGCTTCCTGTATAGTCAGAGTCCTATCACGTGACTTCGGTAGTTAAAATAAGTTTTAACTACTGTACCTTTGTTCCTCTTGGGGGCAGAGCTGAGTTCTCAGCAGTCCCCGATTAAGAACATACAGTACGAATGGTCAAACTGGGTTAGAACAATGGTCATTCTAGTCCAGTCTCCTCCTAATAATGGGGGGAGTCAGGTGCTGCAAGGGAAATGAACAGAATAGGGCAAATATCAAGTGATCCATGCCCTGTCATCCAGTGCCAGCTTCTGGCAGTGAAAGATTTAAGGACACACAGACTTGGAGTTGCATCCCTGACCATCTTGGCTAACAGATAGAGGAGGCATACAGCAATGGTTTTCAAACCTTTTTCTTTGGGATGCACTTGAAAAAAATCATTTATGCCCGTGGCCCAGCAATTACATCTTTGAGCAATGCGATGCACTCGTCTTTTGGCAATGGCAGCAAGGGGTGCTGCAACCCACTGTTTAGGGTCTGCAAGCCAGTACTGGATCCCAACCCTAAGTTTGGCAACCACTGGCATGCAGGACAGCTGCTTCAGTATTTCTCATTGATTAGATCAGTGTTTCTCAGTCACTATGTTGGGGGACATTTCTGTGTCACCACACAGTGGTAAGTGTCTCAGACAGCTGGGGAGGTGGCTTGATTAGACCTAAGGGGGTGGGTTGCTGTGTCCCGTAGGGTAGCATATTGAGACCAAGTATGTTGCAACCCACAAAAGGTTGAGAGGCACTGGATTAAATGTTTCATGCGCCAGAAAGAAATCTTAATAGGAGTTTCAAAAGCAAAAATTAACAGGACTTCAGAGAGGGTGCTAGCCGTTAATGAAACAGCCTTGTAGCCACACTAGAGAACTCAGAGGCGCTATCAGAAATGCCCCGGTTAATGGCCATGTACTAGGTAATGAAGATAAGCATACCCTACTTAATGTTGACCTACAGCTGGCCTATGAGGCAAACACCCAACTGTGGTTATGTCTACACTGCCAAAAAAAACCCTGCAACAGCAAGGTTCAGAGCCCAGGTCTGCTGACTTGAACTCATGAGACATGTGCTTTGAAGCTAAGAATAGCAGTGTAGACATTCCCATACATATTGGAGCGTGGGATCTAAAAGACTTATCTCCCCATGGGGGCATGAGAGCCCAGGCTGGAGGAAGGGTCTACACTGATATTTTTGCCTGGTAACACAAGTCTCAGTGAATTGGCTCAGGGTCTGAGACTTGTTCTTGTGCGGTTGTGGATTTTTTTTGGTTTGGTTTTCTGCAGTGTAGCTGTACCCTACGTGGCTGAAGTAAGATGTTTACAAGTTTTGACTGTCTCTGAGTAGTAGTGTGTGGGTGTGTTTCTGGTACAGTCTATAAAATAGTAATTTCAACAAACTACCTTATTTTCCATACTGTCCATAGAGCTACTGGGAAACAAAATTTCCCTGGCACTATGCAGATTACAAGTGTATATATATATATAAAAAATATTCCCATCTCACCCCTATGGGTGGTATGTGTCTTCCTCAAGCTCGGGACCTCTACCAGAGGCTTGGGAGTTTGAGGGTTCTGCGCAGTATCTTAGGTGTTTCTAGCACTGCACTCTTCTGGACAGAGAGCTCCGATGTTGTTCCTGGGATCTGTTGGAGCCACTCTCCCAGCTTAGGAGTCACAGCCCTGAGTGCTCCTACCACCACCGGGACCACTTTGGCCTTTTACTTTCCACATCCTCTCTAGTTCATCTTTCAGGCCCCGGTACTTCTCCAGCTTCTCATACTCCTTCTTCCTGATGTTGCTGTCACTTGGCACTGCCACATCTATCACCACCGCAGTCTTCTGGTCCTTGTCTATTACCACGATGTCTGGTTGATTGGCCAGTACCTGCCTGTCCGTCTGGATCTGGAAGTCCCACAGGATCTTAGCCCTGTTATTCTCCATGACCTTCTGTGGGATCTCCCATCTGGTCCTGGGAGGGTCTAGCCCATACACTGTGCAGATGTTCCTGTACACAATGCCAGCTACTTGGTTGTGCCGTTCAGTGTATTCTGTTCCTGCCTGCATCTTACATCCTGCCACTATGTGTTGGACTGTCTCTGAGGCCTCTCTGCACAGTCTGCACCTTGGGTCCTGTCTAGTGTGATAGACCCCTGCTTCAATGGATCTGGTGCTCAGTGCCTGTTCTTGTGCTGCTATGATCAGGGCCTCTGTGCTGTCTTTTAGTCCAGCCTTTTCCAGCCACTGGTAGGATTTCCCAATGTCAGCCACCTCAGCTATCTGTCGATGGTACATCCCATGCAGGGTCTTGTCTTGCCATGGCACTTCTTCTGCTTGATCTTCCTCCCATGTCTGCTGCTGCTGCCTCAGGTATTCTCTCAGCAGCTCATCTTTGGGTGCCATCTTACTGATGTACTCCTGGATGCTCTGGGTTTCGTCCAGGACAGTGGCTTTGACACTCACCAAACCCCGCCCGCCTTCTTTCCGGCTGGTGTACAGTCTCTGGGTGTTGAACTTGGGGTGGAAACCTCCGTACATTGTGAGGAGCTTCCAGGTCTTCACATTGGCAGCCTCCATGTCCTCCTTTGGCCAGCTCACTATACCGGCAGGGTATCTGATGACTGGCAGGGCGTACCTGTTGATGGCGTGGATCTTGTTTTTCCCATTGAGCTGGCTCTTCAGGACCTGTCTTATCCTTTGGTGGTACTTGGATGTTGCTGTCTTCCTTGCCTCCTCATCGTGGTTCCCATGTGACTGTGGGATGCCAAGGTACTTGTAGCTGGTCTGTATGTCTGCTGTGTGGCCTACTGGTAGTTCCACCAGTTCTCTGGACGAGACAAGAGAACCTGGAATTGATAGATATAGATATAGATTGCACGTCTGCTTTGTAGGAATGATTTGTCTTATAAAAGAAGCCTAAATACTACTGTGGATTGGTAAAATTTGTATTCTTCAGCTCATCTGTTACAGCTATCGCTAGAATAAGATTGAAGACAGATCAGACCTAACCAATAAAAAACCCACAATTGCTTTCCTGATACAAAAGTAATTTCCATATATGTGTTTTCACTATGGTAAATTAAGGGACCACTCCCCTCACAGAAAAACTGTGCCACACAGACTGTTACTTGGGTTTGGTTTAAGACCACATTTCACAATTCATCAGTAACTTGAAAAATAATAAAAAAAAGCAAAATGATTGAATTGCTTTGGAGTGTAAATCAGAGCATAATTTGATGTTAGTCCTTATTTACAAGGACATTGTGGAAATAAGATTCATATTGACTCTAGTAGGAATCCACTGGCCTTTAAGCTTGCCTTGCATATTCACAGATAGTTTTGGGTTAGAGTCACGCTGGAAGAAATACGAGGTGTAGGTTGTCACCCAAGCACCTTCCTCAAGTCCAGGTTGTACTCATAAACTACGCTCCACTGACATAAAATGTCAAAAGAAGATGCCACTTATCTCTCTTCTTGCAGTCATGCATTGCTCAGTAGCAAAATCCTCATAGAATCATAGGGCTGGAAAGGACCTCAGAAAGTCCTCTAGTCCAGTCCCCCTGCACTCAGTACAGAATTAAATATTGTCTAGACCATGCTTGTTAGATGATTATCTAACCTGCTCTTAAAAATCTCTGGTTATGGAAATTCCACAACCTTCCTAGCAGATAAAGATATAAAACAATGTAATGGTTAGAAGTTGAAGCTACACAAATTCGGACTGGATATAAGCCATATATTATTAGCAGTGAAAGAAATCAACAACTGGAACAATTCACCAAAGGTTGAGTCACTGGAAATTTTTAAATCATGTTGTTTTCAAAGATATCCTCTAGTTCAAACGAGAATTATTGGGGGAAGGTTCTATTGGCAGGAGTTGTGCAGATGGTCAGACTAGATGATCACAATGGTTTCTTTTCAGTTTGGAATTTATTAACGTATTTATAAATGGAACTGTTCAGCTCAGATCATTGTGAGTACAATGCAAGACCTTTCCTGTCCAGTACCTTTCAGAATTGTTTGCCTTCAGAGTTCCTTTAAGGTGAAGGAGCCAATCTGCTGTATCTAGCACAGAGACTTGCCTCACATAATTAATCTTCTTGCCTCATCCTCACACAATTAATCTTCCTAATCTCATCAAGCAAATATGCATCCACGATTAAGATTAAGGCATTCATGCTTAATAATATTATACATCAGTTGTATTACACAGTTAATAGCTGTAAGTATTTAATAGTAATTTATAATTTTATTCATAAATCACCCCCCTACAAAAGTTCCTCCAGGTGCTGAATAATAATCATAAAAACAAATGCTTATTAAGTAAAAAGAAGATATAATTGAATTTGACAATAAAATGGTATTGTCTGTAGTCTCTTGAAAAATCCTATTAAACAAATAACTTAAACTTTGTTTTATCTGCAGTTCGTACTTTGGCATACAATCAGTGGGTGTGAAAAAATGGGTACTGTACCTTATGTCAGACCCACTAACTCAAATTCATAAATCTGATTATTTATAATGCAGTGATCAGGATTTGATAGAACTGCAGTATGTTGATACTGTAGATGTAGTATGCTTTAAAACAGTGCTTCTCAACCTTTTTGATACCAGGGACTGGCTTCCTATTCTGTGTCAGGGAGATCTCGGGGGCTGGTGCTAGTCCATGGACACCCTGTTCTAAGACATTATTCTGATTTTATTTTTCTGATATTAAAGAGACAGAGCTAGCAGACATCCTAATAACTGAGAATTACCGCGATAACCATAATGATTGCTTTCTTCTCCAATGGCCAAAAGAACTAAAAGTAAATTGAGTGACAGGTGTTGCGTTCCAGAATACTTTTGCCTGCTCTAGTCAAAACTTAATTGAAGCTCTAGTGGAGAGTTCAAGCTGTAGAACTGAAGAATGACCTTCATACAAATCCTGAAATTTCTTTAAGAAAGTCATTTCATGTGTTAGCACTTAACCTTTTGCTGGCATGTTGCAGCTCTAAATCAAACCTGACAATGTAACTTAAAATCATAGGAAGCAGAAAGGTCGATTTCAGCCCAGTGTGATAGGCATCCTTCCTATTAGTAATGAAAGTTGTGTGCAAAACTCCGTTCACATCACACTGAAAACACAGCTCTTGATAGCTATTTGTCTAAAACATTAATGATAAACCTAATCCAGTGTCCATTGAAGTGAGTGGAACTTTTCCATTGACTTCAGTGGTCTTTGTATTAAGCCTTGTATGAACTCTAGTTATTTTTACAATCCAGCAGAGAAACTTAGATATTTTTCCCTTTATTCTTGAGAGTTATTTTTTAAAAAGTGTAAATCACAAGCAAGAGATCCAAAAGTAGTATTCTAGGTGATTTGTAAAACCTCTATATTGGGTATTATTATGGTATATGTGTGCTCTACACTTTAGTCATGAGAGGGTGACTTCACATATGTAAGCAGATCTCATATTTTGTTCAGTAGAGAGCAACAGAACTCTCTCTCTCTCTGTTTGAAAGAATGGCTAAAATGCATGCACATTCTGTAGATACTGTAAGTATTTCCTATCAAAGGCCTCTGTACAATAAATTTGGTGGTTGTAATTATGTATTTCTTATTTGTGCTAACATAGCACCAAAAAACCTTGTGAGAGGCACTGTAAAGATATATAATAAAAAGACCAATCCAAAATGCTTATACTGTAAGATAAGAGACAGCAGATGGATTCAGACAGAAGGTGGAGCACGAGGAAACAAGGGAATAAAATTGATCAGCATAACAGGCAGCAGTCTCAGCACACCAAGTGCCTAACCATTGTTGAGTTTGTTTATGGCTGTCATCGCAAAGAAGGGTTTGAAGGTTGATAATTTAGGAGTTTGATAGTTTAGAAAGTTGATAGATGTGCAGGCTTTTACTGGGAGTTCCTTCCAAGCATTGGGTCCATCCTGGTAAAAACCAGGAAGGTGTTACTTTGAAAATTTTAACAGAAGGGTAATGGAGGCTGGTATTGCGGGCCAACATGAGTTAGAAACAGATCTCTCAATAGTGAGTAAGAGCTGAAACGTAGGATGGTGATAGGCTGGGAGGGGCCGTGAAAGTGAAAACAAGCAGCATATGTTTGAAGGAATAGAGAAGGGAGAGCCAACTAAAGGATGCAATGAGAGGGGTAACAGTATGTGACAATGATCTTTGCAGCAGCATTCTGGAAATGAGCAAGGCAAGACTGCATTTATCAAGGCCAAGGGGAAAAGATGAAGCAATAATTAATACTGATGAAGCAATGAGAGCCCAGACAAGAGATCTCTGTATGAATTGGGGAGAAATGGCCCTCTTCTGAGGTGTTAACTCATGCAGGAAGAATCAGTAAGATTTAGACATAGCCTGAATGTGAGGACCTAGAAAGAAATTCAGATTGAAGATAACACTCAGATTATGGTGCTAAATGACAGGTAGGAGTGTGGTGGTGTCCACAGTAATCAGGAAAGGAGGAAATGGGAAGAGAGGATTGAGAGCTTTATTTTAGTCATGTTGTGCTTGAGCTGACAGCTAAACATCCGTGAGGAAATGTGAGAGAGATGGCTCAAGATCTTGGCTGGACAGAAGACGACAGCTCTGGAGTGAAAAGGCAAGTCTGAGTTTCATTGGCATAGAGAGGGTAGATGAATTTGTTCTGTGCATTAAATTGTGTGAAGATAAGATGTAGAGGGAAAAGAGAACCAGTTATTGATTGATTGATTGATTGATTGATTGATTGTATTACAGCAGTGCCTAGAGACTCTAATCCTGAAGAGAGAGAGCTCCTGCCACAAGGAGCCTACAGTCTAATCTTACAATGTGTTCAGAGTTGTTTATTACTTGACTAAGGTTTCTTTTGAACCAGATGGTCTCTAACCTACTCTAATAGCTTTATTCCATGTGTTTCGTAGTGGCCCGATCATTATCGTTTCTGTGTTGTGAGAGAGACAGATTCCACAATCAGATAGGTCTTTTCCATTTTTAATTTCTATTATTTCATGTGATGATATTTAGCAGTGCTGGGGGGGGTCAGATTCATTAGGAATTTGACAGTGATTTATCATAGATAAGTAAAGTGTGTAGAGAACTGAAATAAGAGTTTCTGAATTAGCCTGAGTAAAGTCAGAACATTAATCTGTGGGAGGTGCTGTGGTACTGGGGAAGTGAGACTTACTGTGCATGTAGGAGGTAAGCTAGGGCTAAAGGATGTTTTTTCAGAGGTGTGGCAGAATTTGCACTGGCATGGGAAGGAAACTGTATCTAGGAGAAGGGGAGGGAAGGAGGAATGCTGGGATTCTGTTGAGACACAGAGGATGCAGTAGATCACATGAAACCAGGTTAGAAGATGAGGATGAGGTATATAGCATATCTGTATACTTTCCAGGTGAGCACCCTACCTGCTATTGAAATTAATGAGAATTGTAGGTGTTCACTAAGCTTCAAACAAGGAGTCCTGTGGCACTTAAAGACTAACAAAATGTATTTTTTGCATAAGCTTTCATGGGAGAAAATTCCACTTCATCAGATCCTTTGAAGATGGAGGAGCTTACAGAATGACAGGAAATAAATGCAGGGAAGTGTAAGTCATGGGAACAGGTCACACTGTAACAGCAAATCAAAACAGTTGTAAAGATTCAAACACCGGGGAACAGCATATAGAGGGAGATGAGGTCAAATCACCTGTTGTAGTGAGAGAAAAATCCAGTGTTGCTATTAAGTCCTGAAGCAATGCAACCAAATTTACAAATGAATTCAATTTCAGTAGCTTCTCTTTGAAGCCTTGATTTAGTATTCATCTGTGTGAGCACAGCAATTAGCAAATCATTAATGGAGCGATCACAAAGATAGAAATGCTCACCCTCTGGTTTTAGAATGTCGAGATTTCTGATGTCAGATTTGTGTTCATTTATTCTTTTGCGTAGAAACTGTCCTATATGTCCAATATATAAGGCAGAGGGGCCTCTCTTGCACACGATGGTATAAATCACATTAGTGGATGAGCAGGTGAATGAACCTTTGATGGAGTAGCTGGTATTATTAGTTTCTGTAATAGTGTCTTTTGCGGAGATAAGCAGGCAAAGTTGACAGCATGGTTTGTTGCAGGGATATGTGCCTGCTTTAATGGTTCTGTTGTTAGGTCTGTAGTTGCTGGTAAGTGTCTGTATAAGGTTAGGAGGCTGTCTGTAAGCGAGGAGAGGTCTGTCTCCCAAGGCTTGAGAGAGTGAGGGATTGTCTTGTAGAATAGGCTGTAGATCCCAGAGGATGTGCTGTACAGGTCTGACTTGGGGGTTGTAGGTAATGACTGGAGGCGTTCTGTTGTTTTTCTTTCTTGGGTTTCTCCTATAGTAGTTGACTTCGGGGAACCCACCTGGCTCTGTCAATCTGTTTCTTCACTTCTCCAAGTGGGTACTGTAGTTTTAAAAATGCTTGAAAGAGATCCTGAAGGTGTCTGCTCCTAATTGAGGGATCAGAGCAAACACAGTTATATCTTAGGGCTTGACTGTAGACAATAGGTCATATGGTGTGTTTAGGATGTTCTTACGCTTCCCCACATTTATTTCCTGCCATTCTGCAAGTTTCCCCATCTTCAAAACATTTGACAAAGTGGGATTTTCTCCCACAAAACCTCATGCAAAAAATAAATTTATTAGGCATTCTGTGTACAACTGACAGAAGTTTCTAGAGCACAGGCCCTGGTTCTCATGGGGGACTTCAATTACCCTGACATCTGCTGGAAGGCCAATACAGCAGTGCACAGGCAATCCAGGAAGTTTCTGGAGAGTGTTGAGGACAACTTCCTGGTACAAATGCTGGAGCAACCAACTAGGGGCCTTGCGCCTCTCGATCTGCTGCTCACAAATAGAGAAGAATTTATCAGGGAAGTAGAAGTCAATGGCAGCCTGGGTAGCAGTGACCATGAAATGATTGAGTTCAAGTTGATGATTAAAGGAAAGAAGCAAAACACAGACCCTGGACTTCAGAAAAGCAGATTTTGTCTCCTTCAGGGAACTGATGGGCAGGATCCCTTGGGAGGCTGATCTGAAGGGGAAAGGTGTCCAAGAGAGTTGGGTGCATTTTAAAGAAACCCTGCTAAGGGCACAGGAAGATACAATTCCGATAAGGAGAAAGCACAGCAAATGTGGAAGGCGCCCACTGTGGCTTAACAGAGAGCTCTGCACTGAGCTGAAGCATAAAAAGGATGCTTACAGGAAGTGGAAGCTAGGACAGATGACTAAGGAGGCATATAAAGACATTGCTCGGGACTGCAGGGATAAAATCAGAAAGGCCAAAGGACAAATGGAGTTGCGACTAGCAAGGGATGTGAAGGATAACAGGAAGGGGTTCTACAAGTATATCAATAACAAGAAGAGGATCAGGGATGGTGTAGGTCCCTTACTGAATGGGGCAGGCATCCTCGTGACAGAGGATGAGGAAAAAGCTGAAGTGCTCAATGCTTTTTTTACTTCAGTTTTCACAAGCAGGGTCAGCTCCCAGCCCACTACACTAGGTACGGTAGACTGGGGAGAAGAAGAGAGGCCCTTGGTGACAAAAGGTCAGGTTAGGGACTGCTTAAAGAAACTAGATGTGCACAAGTCCATGGGGCCGGATGAACTGCATCCGAGGGTGCTGAGGGAGCTGGCTGATGAGATAGCAGTACCGTTGGCCATTATCTTTGAAAACTCGTGGCGAACAGGGGAGGTGCCAGAGGACTGGAAAAAAGCAAATATAGTACCTATCTTCAAGAAAGGCAAAAAGGATGATCCTGGGAATTACAGACCTGTCAGCCTCACCTCAATCCCTGGAGAAATCATGGAGCAGCTTCTCAAAGAATCCATCCTGAAACACTTGGAGGAAAATAGAGTAATCAGGAACAGTCAGCATGGATTCACCAAGGGTAAATCATGCCTGACCAACCTCATCGCCTTCTATGATGAGATGACTGGATTTGTGGATGCGGGAAGAGCCATTGATGTGATATACCTTGACTTTAGCAAGGCTTTTGATACGGTTTCCCACAGCATTCTCATTGGCAAATTAAGGAAGTATGGGTTAGATGCATGGACTGTAAGGTGGATAGAAAACTGGCTAGATCAACGGTTTCAGCGTGTAGGAATCAATGGCTCCATGTCAAGTTGGCAAGCAGTAACAAGTGGTGTGCCCCAGGGGTCGGTCCTGGGGCCAGTTCTGTTCAATGTTTTCATTAATGATCTGGATGATGGGATAGATTGCACACTTAGTAAGTTTGCAGATGATACCAAACTGGGGGGAATGGTAGACACCCTAGAGGGCAGGGACAGGATTCAGGGAGACCTAGACAAATTGGAGCAGTGGGCCAAGAGGAATCTCATGAGGTTCAACAAGGATAAGTGTAAAATCCTGCACTTGGGACGAAAAAACCCCATGTACTGCTACAGGCTGGGGAGTGATCAGCTAAATAGCAGCACTGGAGAAAAGGACCTGGGAGTCATGGTGGATGGGAAGCTGGA